>VZTV01062445.1:305-13981 GCA_013400875.1 Anhinga rufa
CTGTTTCTTCAAGAGTAGTCTGTCACAAGAAAATTCTGTTCCAGGACATTGTAGTTCACTTTCAGCCAGTTGTACTCTTTCTTTGATCATAAAGCCTGTTCACTCTAAATTCATGTTCTGTGCCTTGCAAAAATGCTAAATTTAGCCTGGCTTCTCTGCCCAGCTCCCTTATATCAGTCTTTTCCCAGTGTAATACTGCCACAAAATTCTACGTGTTTGTGATGGAATGTTTTTTCACTGCCTCGGTCATATTTTTTTACCATTAATTTCCCTTTCCCCAAGAACCTTCTGTTTGTCCCAAACAGAATAGCTTTGATATATCTTTATTTCTTCATCAGAAGTTGAGTACTCTTAAATATTTATAGTATTTCCTTGTAATGTTTCTACAATTCTCCTAGTCAACTATTTCAGGTAGAGTATCTTCTTTTCCATGTAAATTTGCTATGCAGACATAGTTCTACTTCTGTTGCCTGTAGGGAAGCCAAGGGTACCTAAGTGTGGATTCCACTTCCTTCCCTGTGATTCCTCTTCAAATAAGGACTACCATGATATTCCTTCATCCCTCTACTTCAAATCTACAATATATTTTTAAAACATTTTTATGCTGATATAGTTGTTTTAATGTACATCATATTATGTAGCACTTCTGTTATTTTGGTTTTGGTTCCTCCTTGGCTCTCACAAAATCAAAGTATAAGATTCATACTCTTACAAATAAACTCCATTGTCTTGATCAACTTTTCAGTTTCAGTTGACTCAGCCACTGACCTTCAAATGTTTGATCTTCTGACTAATCTGGGTCACCTAGTAATGACTTTTTTTTCTGAGAAAAATTTATTTTATTCTATCCTATGATTTTCAGTTCTCTCTTTGCACTGCAATACAGATTTTGCAGACTCCTCATGTACTTAATAGTTATTTCTCCAAGGCATTGCTAACTTTTTCTGTGACTTGTTTAGGCTTCTTCTTATCAATGTTGTTCAAGGTTCTCAGCACATCTTCCACAGTTTTCTCAGTACAACCACCAGTTCCTCCGTCACAGTACTTTCCTCCAGTTGTTTAGATACTTTAACTTAACTTTTTGATTTTAATAAACTTTTTTGTTGTTGTTTGGTAATGACCAGGAATTTTCCCAGCAATCACACCATTTTTTATGTTATTTCCTAAAAATTTTGTGAGAACTACATCATCTTTCATAAGAATCTAGGCTAGACAAACAACTATTATGATTAATACCGCTACTATTAGTATACCGCACCTCTGCGACACTTGTGTGCTGCACTTCCCAACACTTCACTTCAGTTATTCCTGCAAAATATATATGTCAAAGTCTATGCAGTCTCTGTCAACAATTCAGAATCTACAGTATACTTAGAGAAGAATAACATTGTCCAGTTAGTAGAAGCAAGTCAAGTGAATCGATATTCCATCATTATTTCCTGGGCTGCATTGATGTCTGGTCATTCTACATGCAGACTACGGATGTTTGAAGCCTTTATAGAGGTTTTTTGAGCACCTATTTGAATGTTAACTTTAAAAGTTCTTATCCCTTTCCACTGGCTTGGCTGGATTCATCCTTCTCTTTTGTGCTGTCTAGTGGTGACTGGAACTGTCATAGGGCTTGCTGAGCCTGATGTGGTCTGATATGCTTGTCTGATACGCACCTTGCAGGCAGAGGACCAACTCAGAGCCCCCAAATCTGATTGTGATTATTAAATGGAGATTTTGACATTACTGTAACAAAGGTCATTCTACTCCAAAAGCAAAGAACTTTATTTATTGAGCCAGGGGAGGCTCACTGCTGGGCACTGGAAGTAGGTATATGATATTAACTTAAAAAGTTCTTACTCCATGCAGCAGAATGAAAGAGATGGTTCTTGCTTGCCCCAGGCTGTGACTGCACATAATGTTATACACAAGTATATCATGGCTTGGGTTCCTAAACTGCTGAATTAGACTGTAATTGCAGAGATTTGAGAGAGAGAGCCTCAAAGGATTAAAAAAATTACCTAATTTATGTGACATCTGAAGCTGTTCAAGTTGTCCATGTTGTTGCTAGAACAACTTAGCCTGTAATACTGGTTGCTACATAAACTCAAGAGAGATACCCTTTCCAAAACTCTGGTTCTTTACCTGCTGCATTACTTAATGCTGACAGATCAATAAGTTCTGAATTAGACTATAAATTATCTGCAGTAGAAACAATGGATAAGATTCTTAGCTAGTACAAAATAAGTATAACTCCATTGACTTCAACAGGACAATGCTGATTTTTGTAGTGTTAACTCTTAAAATTTTATTGGTGGTCTTGCCATTTTTGTTGCTTTTCTTAAAATTTTGGCTGCAGAAGATGTGTTTAGGTGAGAATCTCAACCATTTTTTTTTAAAATCTGCATCTCAGCTTTGCAGAGAAGCACAGCTTGAAAACACAGCTTCAGTAAATTGTCAAGGCTTCAAATACACAAGATGAATAGAACTCATTACATATATTGTATATATCTGTAAATCCTTAAATATTTATGCTGCTTCCATAATTTCATTGGGTGAAGTCAGAAAGAGCTGCAGAAAGGTGGTCTACTTCATTAATTTTAAACAATTGGATTTGGTAATAAAGAATTTAGTTTGGTACCAGTTTTGATATATTTCTGTTGGGCATCTAAGAGACTTTGGGGAACTGTGGATTTACTAATATTAGCAACACTTCTACTGTTCTTAATGCTCTTCTTGTTGCTAGTGATATAAACACATTTATTGTTACTGCTACTACCACTGATATTTTGTGAAGGGGGTGAAACACTTTTTCCCTGTTTTAATAGGGACCATGCAGTTAAGTAGGAGAACTAGTGTATCTTACTCCCAAATCATCAGAGATCTAGAGATGGAAGATTCAATGCCTTCCCCCTGGCTCCCCATGCTGGATCTTGATGGAGCTTTAGGGACATATGCTGTAATGTGTTCTTTGAGGGAGAAGACTTAAGGGTGGCATATTTGAATACATCATCTGAGAAGATCTACTCCACTTTGTGAAGTGAGATGTATTGAATAAATAATGGAATGAAGACAATGACTTGTTTATTGTCATGAAACCCAAATTTTTCATTCTGTTACCCTTGGCAGAGCTTTCTCTGACTCACCTAAGGGGACAGGTGTCCCTTCTGTGTCTTCTTTAATAAGGGTGAGTGTGAGAGGGAGCTTGTTTTCACTATATTTTTATCAAGAGAGAAAGAAATTGCTGGCTGCTACACTTTATCTGAAAAGTGTATTTAAAAAGGAAAAATAACAAACTCATAAAAATTGTTGTTTTCTTAAGTGAAGAGGTAAGGGACTGGAACATGGCAATTATATTAAATCAGGTTGCATTTTAAACTGCTTTGTGCACTCACAGGAGAGATGGTTTTATACTGAGTTCTGTAAATGGGCATTCTGAAACAGAAGACTTTTAAAAACTGTCATGCTTAATGATACCTACAACAGAATGCCAAGAAGAAGATAAAAGATCAACTCTGTTATTCCCACTTTGGCTCTCAGGAAGAGGTCTGCAAAGTATCCTTCAATCTTTTAGAAATCTGTGAAAACTAGCACTAGCTGAAAGGTTTTCCACATTTAATAATATGAAATAGCTTTTCAGTTAAACCAAAATGTTCCTGAAAAAATGTCCACTTTCATGAAGAACATCTGGTTGGATTTTCATGGAAATACAGAAGGCTGTACGTGGAACTCATTGTTAGTGGAAAAAGAATGCATAATAGTTATTAAAAAGGAATAAAAAAATAAAAACTCCAGACCTCAGAATGTCTTTCTCTGTACTGTGCACACAAAAGAAAACTTTCTGGTCATCCAGTTCTAGAAGTTTCTAGAAATTCTATATATAGTCAGAACTGTATATTGCTATTTTAGAAGTGAACTATTCCAGAACAATGCTGTAAATTAATTAGAGCAATGGTGAGATAATTCTATCGCAAATATTGATGGATCCTGTCAAAATCTCATAAAAGGCTATAGAAATATTTCTGCTGAATTCTGTTGCTGTTTAATGAACTGCATTTTATCTTTATAATAGTGGGTTAGCCCAAGGCCTTATTAAGACTGGAGCACCAGAGCGTTAGCTACAAGACCATTCTTACTTCAGGAGTTTATTGCAAACAGATAATTAATTTGATTTAAAAAAAGGGGGGGAGGTTATTATTCTTCATTCTAAAGACAATGGCCATGAATCCTACTCTGGCACCTTATTCTTGTTTTTATCACGAGTCAGGGATTTAAATAACTTTGAGGTTCTGGACCTAAGACTTTAGGACCTAGATTTCTGGACCTAGACTGCCAGCAGCTGTGGCAGAGTCAGGAGTGGTATTCATAGTATCATACAACAGCCCAGGTTGAAAGGGACCTTGAAAGATCATGTGGTCCAACCTTGAAAACCTCCAGTGATGAGGACTCCACTGCATCTCTGGGGAGGTTGTTCCAGTGAATGTTTGTTCTTGCTGTAAAAAAAATTCTTTCTTATATCAAGGTGAAAACATTTCTGGTGCAACTGGTAGCTGTTGCCCCTTGTCTTTTCCATGTGGCTCCTTGTGAAGAGATAGCCTCTGTCCTCTTTGTAGCTGTTCTTTAAGTACTGGCATACTGTGATGAGGTTCCCCCCTGAGCTTTGTCTTCTCCAGGAAGGAGAGAACTAACTCTTTCAGTCTTTCATCATAGGGCAGGTTCTCCAGCCCCTTGATCATCTTTGTGTCCCTTCTTTGGATCTTCTCCAGTGTCTCTGCATCTTTATTGAATTGTGGGGACCAAAACTGAACACAGTACTCTATGTGTAGCCTGACAAGCACCGAGTAGAGTGAGATGATCACATCTCTGTCTTTCCAAGTAATGCTCCTGCAGATGCAGCCTGGGATTCAATTTGTCTTCATTGCAAATTCCTGACCTACAAACTCAAGACAATCCCTTCTCTGGAAAGGAATATTTGAATACTTGAATATCAGAGAAGAGATGAGAACAATCAAACAATGTTTATGCTTCTAAGTCCATCTCACATTGTACTTGGCAAAACAAAGCATTTGGTATTCTTGACAGTGCCAGGACAGGCCAAATACTACAGAATACACTTGAATGAAAATAATGAATTAATTATATGGCCTTCCTGTTGTTTTTTGTCTTTTAAAATCTCATGTAAGAAAAATTGCATCCATTGGAATGCTTGCGGAAACAGACACTACAACTCTTCTGATCACAGCAGTACAAGCTTTTTAGTGTTTTCTGATGCACTGAAGAGCTGCCATAAAGCATATTGGATAAAGAAGCCAAATGCAAAATGGGCATAATGAAAAGTTAAAACAGAAGGTTTTGTGAATGTTATCCTATAGCTTAAAATGAAACTGCATATACCATACATGGAATAATTTCAAATAATGACAAAGCTGAGAGAGAGTTGGGGTTGTTCAGCCTGGAGAAGAGAAGGCTGCAGAGAGACCTTATTGTGGCTTTCCAGTACTAATAGGGGGACTATAGGAAGGATGGGGACAATCTATTTAGCAAGGCCTGTTGTGACAGGACAAGGGGTAATGGTTTTAAACTAAAGGAGGGTAGATTTAGACTGGATATAAGGAAGAAATTTTTTACAATGAGGTTGGTGAAACACTGGCACAGGTTGCCCAGAGAGGTGGTAGATGCCCCATCCCTAGAAACATTCAAGGTCAGGTTGGATGGGGCTCTGAGCAAGCTGGTCTAGTTGGGGATGTCCCTGCTCACTGCAGGTTGGTTGGACTAGATGACCTCTAAAGGTCCCTTCCCACCTAAACCATTCTATGATTCAATGACTCTATGATTCTATGAAACCTAATAAGAACCAAAATCCATCCACATATATAGAATTTACAACAATAGAAAGATTATATTTAGTGATTGCATTGTTAAATGCTAATTTTCTACTCAGTTCTAGCTAGAGTACAAAAGAAAAGTTGGAATTAGTAGAGGCATGTTATTTTGATTTATTGGCTCACTGAGTTTATTAATTATTTGTGAATGATTATTTTTTGGTGCTACATAGGTCTAATTAATTGTTACAGTGCTAAGAAGGTTTTTGCATGAACATTTTTATCATTCTGTGTCACAAAAAAATGAATTAGAAAATAAAATATTAACAAATGGTTATATTTCAGGGTTAACCTTGATGAAGGCAATGGCCTTGCCTTTTTCTTGTTCTTCTGTTTCTAGTATGACAACACATCCGTTCTCAGCAACAGCTTTACTGTTGTCATTCTGTTGTGTATCCTGACCGATGGATCTTTCTTCTGCAATAAAAACACTCTTCCATTTGAAAGAGTGAATCTCAGTTAGTTGTTAATTGTGTCAGGACTATGACACTGTGTTGAAAATTTCTGTCTGGTGGTACATGCAGAATAGCATGTACTATAATATACAAGAACAATCTGCCATTCTTTTCTAGTAATAAGTACCAGATATGGACAAGAGAGCTTGAAAACTACAAAACACAAATAAGGAAGTGCTGAGAATTCATGAGGACCGGAAGAAAGCCAATGTCATTCCTATTTCCAGGAGGGCAAAAAGTACCCAGGCTGGTCACATGCAACCTCACTTCCTGGGAAGGTGATTGAGCATATCATTCTGGAAACCATTTCCAAACACATGAAAGTTAACAAGGTGATTAGTAGCAGTCAGCACGGATTTGTGAAGGGGAAATAATGGTGGACAAACTTAATAACCTTCTAGGATGAGATTACTGGTTGGGTGGATGAGGAAAGAGCAGTAGATGTGGTTTACCTGTGAATTAAACAAGCCTTTTGACACACCCTGATGGCACTTTATAGGTATTAATGTCCCTGACCAACCCCACCTGAAGCCTGCACCCATGTCCTCTTCTCCATCTCAGCCTGGGTCCTTCAGTTCACTGTGAGGGTGGTGTGGTCTGAACAGTAATGGAGTCTGACAACACATTATAAACCAAACTTTGTTCAGGCACTAAGAAAAATGAGCAACATTGTGCCCATACAGCAACTCACTGGATCACTGATAGCAAACACTATGGGATAGGATCATAAGCAATGCCATGGCTCTGGCAGGCTGCTGATGACACTTAGTTTCCAGGTCACATGACAGCAACAGCCACTCATGCAAAAGTCTTTTGAATGTGGGTAAGAGTCACACCACCCCTTGGCTCCATCAATGGTATCGTGATTTGAGAGAGTCACACCTTACATTAAATGTGAGCAGCACCCTGCTTACACTGCCAGTATTGGTCAAAGAGCAGGGTGTCAAGTGACATGGTGTTAGCAGTCTGTTTATTCTGACAATGTTGGTCGGTCAAGGGGCAGGGTGTCAGGAGGTGGGGTGTCAGGTGGTCAGACACTGGAACAGGTTGCCCAGAGATGATGTGGAGTCTCCATATTTGGAGATATTCAAAATCTGACTGGACACGGTCCTGCTCTAGATCACAGAATCACAGAATCACAGAATCACGGGGGTTGGAAGGGACCTCCAGAGATCATCTTGTCCAGCCCCCCTGCGTGAGCAGGCACACCTAGAGCAGGGGGCACAGGACCGCGTCCAGGCGGGGTTTGAATGTCTCCAGGGAAGGAGACTCCACAGCCTCTCTGGGCAGCCTGTGCCACTGCTCTGTCACCCTCACCCTAGATGTCCCTGCTCTGATCAGAGGTATTTGACTAAACTACCTCCAGAGGTCCTTGTCAGCCTCAGCTAAATCTGTATTATAATAAGTATCTCAAAATAAATTAGAAGATATGAGCCATGACTAAGTATGAAAATAAGAAAGAAGAAAAACGTGGGGGGAGAAATATAGGAAAAGACGAACAGTGATCCATATTCCCAGGGTTATTTAAAGTATCTAAAGCCATATCTCCAGAGGTATTCAACTCCTTTGATTGAAATTAATGGTAATTAGAAACCTTAATACTATTAAGGCTCTGGCCAAAGTAATCACTGCAAGATTAGTTGATGTCACTTTCTTTAGTTTTATGGCATTATTTCCATCCCTTATTAAGGGATATGTGTCTTTATTAATTGGTAAAAGCAGTGCACCTCACTCTCCATCTTTCTTCATCCAATGTCGATATCCCAGTTTTATGACTTACTGAGCCAGAAGAAGAGATACCAGCATATTACAAGATACTCTTAGTCTGCAACTAGAAATTTTCCTGCTGGTAGAAAGAGGGTGGAGAAGAGTTCAGTAGGGCTTGTAATATAAGAGGTGTTTACCCATAACATGCGTCTGTAATTTAGGGGATGCCACTACTTTAGTCTTATGTGTTGCTGTTGGATCAAGTCTGCTACAAGGGAAATAGTGATTCTGTTTCACTGCTGTAGCTAAACTGTGAAAAATTTAATCATCTCATCCCACATATTTCAGAATTTGAGATTTGTTAACCCAGAAAAGAAGAATCCTGTGAAGATACTTTAAATTAGTCCATAGGAGAGTCACCAGATGTTCAACAGAAAACTTCCAAAAGAAAGTAAAGTTTGGTTTCAAAGGATATGGGTCATGCTTATCATCGGTATGAATGGAACTTGATTCTTTCTATCACATTGTTATTAAACAATCTTATGGTGCTTTCTGTGAGACTAGAAGGAAATTCTTGTTCTGTGCATGAGTGAATATTTTTTTGTAAAATTCATTTCCTCAACACTACATATGCTTTACTTCAATAAAATATACTGCTATGACTATACAGCAAATACACAACTCTTGCAAAAAACAAAACATGCCACTCTATTAAAGGTATCAAATGCTTTATAATTCACTAATGTAAATCAGTAGATAGCACAGTGGAAGTGCAGTATATCACCTTATGACATGGTTAGACTATGCACTGAATAGCAGTACTGCAATGTTTTTGAGAAGCTAATTTACCCAGACATGGCATGCTACAAACTAACGGAATGATACTGAATACAAAAGGGTAATTTGTATGTGGATTCAGGGCTAGAAACTAGCCTCATGATACCATTCTGCATGTCTCAGCTGATAAAATATCAAGGCTTTTCCATTCACCTTTCCTCAACTCCTAGTTTTCCCTCACTTAAAGGGACAGTATTTTATGTTTCTACATTTTCCCCTTGATATTAAATGTAACTTCTTATTATTAACCCCCTCAGTTTTTAACAGCTTGCTCTTTATCTATTATAAAATACACATCTCTTTCATATAATAAGATGGTGAGCTGCTATAACCTCCAATCATGTAGGTTACAGCACTAAGTCTGTAACAGAAGAGCTGTAATTCACACACGAATGCAAATTCCTTCACAATATTTCTGTTATTTCAGACAGTCCCATTACATTTTTAATTTATGTCTTTCTAAACATGATTTCCTTGAGTTCCCTCGTCAGACCATAGAAGGGGCTCCACCACCTTTTAAGGAAGGAAGCAAGTTTCCCTTCCATTCAATCGTTCTGGCTGTCACAGTTCTCTCATCAGGCACAGTTTATGTCTGGACAATTGCCATGATAGTTGCCTTTATGGCAAAACATGTGTCCACAGGCCCCTCTGGCCATCTGAGCACAGATTCCTTGGTAGAAGTGGGGAGGAAGATGTCTATGGCAGATTTTTTTACAGACACTATCATCAGAGCACTATGGCATGTTGTTGCAGATGGAACAGAAGATACAGTCCTGGTAAGGGAAACACTGCAAGCCACAGGGAGGTTTCCATTATTTCTGAATTGCATGTGATCCAGAAAAACTGAGTGATCAAAAAAACTGGACTGAAAGAAGATAAAGAAGTCATCTCATCTATTCTGCTGCCCCAATGCAAGATTAACTGTCCTTGACTGTTCCTCACAGACATGCTCTTTAAAACACAACCTCCCTAAACTTGGTGACAGGACTCATAGATTTTCTTTTCTTACAGTTGAAGCTGAATCTCTGTTGAACCAACTTAAACCCATTACCCTTGCTGTAACCACAGGGAACATGAACAGTCTAGTCTTTTACTCTCTACAGCTACTTTTTACATTATTATGTCTGCTCTCAGTCTTCTCTTCTATAAACTAAACTACCCAATTGTTTCAAACTGTCCTCATCAGTCTTGCTTTCTAGATCACTGACAATTCCCGGTTGGTCTCCTTTAGCTTCTTTTGAAGCTGGTCCACACTTTTTCTGAAATGCAGTTCAGAAAATGAAACACAGTGTGTTTGCTGAGACTGAGCACAGTATGCAGTGCTGAGGAAAATGAAAGAACTACTTCATATTGTATAAATTATATTGCTCTTTATACACCTAAGTCGCGTATCATTTTTTTCAACTTATTTTTAGACCATTCCTCCAACTTCTCAAGGAAATTCTGATCTGGTTCTCCAGTATATAAAGCAGGGAAAGAAGTTACTGAGTCAGTACCCATTCTTTAGTAAAGGATTTTGGCCACTTAGTGGATCACAAGCTGACCATGAGAGAGTGGTATTGGATAGTGGCTGTACACATAATTATGTTCTCCACACCAGTCACTGCTGCAGACATTGGGCAGCAGCAGATCCAGAAGTCCCATCAGAATTTTGCTTGATATATTTTTCCCAATTAATAGAACTGTTTACAGAGGTTGTATGGTTCTACACACACACTTTACTATACATATGTGAATATACGCGTATTATTACACACTATTAGGTGCTGAGGTATTGGCACTGCCCAGAACTATGTTGGCCAGTGTTTAAGCAAAGAATTATTACAAACAATATATGATTAGACTAGTGTTTCAGTGCAGCTTATACAGCACTGAAACTACTTTCTTTTGTCATCTAAGTATTTCAGGGCAAATTTAATTAATGAAATCTGACTGAAAGTTTTGTATCCCCAGCTCTCTAATCTAGTTTAGTTCTGGAAAAAAAAAAAAAAGGTCTAGGTTTCCTTTTGACTGTGACAGAGCAGACATTCTCATTGATTTTGCTTTGCATTGGTATCGACATAGCAGAAAGCTTCCACCAATTATATTTTTTTTTTTATTATGACAAACATGAGGCAAATGTGGTCTTGCTTTGTTGGTGTTTTGAACAGGTTCAGGTTTGTTCTGGATGAGCTCTGAGATCATGCCAGAACCATGAAGATATGTTTGCAGAGTTTTGAGGCCAAACTGATAAACCATGTCCAAAGCATCAGTCTGGACCAGGCACCCTTCTAGCTCTTCTTAGAGTTTTTAATTGGTTCAGTGTGAAAACAAATTCAATTTTGACTCTACTAAAAAACCTCAAAAACCAGAAAACAAACCACAAGCATAATACACCCCTGTGATGCCAGTCGCAGGGAAAAACTGCTCAGTTCATGTAGTTAGAGTCAGAATAGGATTGAAGCAGTTTATTGATTTATTAACAGCATGTAATTAACTTGCAATCAGTGAACTATTTATTCAGGATCCGTATCAGCAAGACAATCAACAAACCACAATACTATATACAGAATGTTAATGGACACCTGCAAATTTTTGAACAACCTTTTAAAACAAATCCTGAGAAGTTCTAATGACACCTATATGCACGCAAACACATGCACATTCACATGGTTACACGCACCCCTCCAACACACACCTTACGGGCTGTGTGGTTTACCAGCATCCCTCTCTTTATAAGGTGTAGTCCCTACATGCACCCTGCTTCATGGAATATGCAGATGCTCCAGCACTATATGACCTGTGCTGCTCCCTGCAACTTCTGATGCACATGATGGGGAGAATCCCCTGTGAGGTTGCACATGTACACCCAGGGGTCCCTGCTGAGGTCACACACAGGCAGCTGAAGGTCCCCACTTGCTAGCATCCAGGCCATTTTGCCAAGGAGGGTTTTGGGGACAGTCCTGTAGTGCTTAGTTGGGGTGCTGCTGATGCTGGAAGAACATCAGCACCTGTGCTCAAAGTGCCTGTGTTTACACTGGGAAGGGCTGCACTGACATCAGATTTAAATTTAACAGATTTTCTCTAGAGATACCACTTCTGTCCTGTGATCATCTGTCTTTTGTGCATCTGAACAGATTTTTCACTGGCTATTTTTCCAGTCATTCATGTTCAACAGCCTACTAGGCTGGTACCTTTGGATTTCTTTTGTGATATATTGGAAAGGCGGGTTTTGTGGTTTTCATAAGCATGTTTTTAGTGGGATACTTTCTTTGTTTTTTAAAGAAGGAGAAGAAACTGAGCAGTGCTTTCCTTTTAAAATCCATGGAAATGGCTCAGGATCTATTTTTGTCACTGAAAGAAATTGTTTTAACTAGCTCTTCTTCTAATTTCTTCTAAATCCCCTCAGTTGCTTTAGATCTCCACACAAGAATGCCATGCTGACTCACTTTTGTGTTGAACTGTCTTATTGCAAATCACAAGATGATTCACATTTTTTATTTGCTTTTATATAAATTGTGGAGGATTTCCAGAAGCCTGGAATGTTTTCTGGGATTATTTTTCTGGTGAAAACATATGTGGATATTCATTAAGGAAAGGAAGCTTAATAAAAAGTGGAAAAAAGTAATTAAGGGCACTTCCATCTTCACTAGAGCCTTCTTACCCCACACCAGCACACCTGTCTTTATGATGTTGTTTCTACATTTATTGTTTTCTAGGTTTTCTAGTTTCAGCAATATAATTTCTGCAGGTGTGCTATCTATGAATTCGGAGCTTTTTACTTTTGCTCTGCTTATCTATTCTCTTTTAATTCATTTTCTGTTAGAGGTCAGACAACTTTGCTGGCAATTTGCTGGACATGTCATTGCAGTTTTTTTCCTTTCAAGTCATTTCATATCAGTACCTACTCCCCAACAGCACTGGGTTAGATTTTTGTCTACCAGGCATCAAAGAGATACCTGCTGGATTTTTGGGCTGGTTTTTATTTTTGTTGCTTTTTTTTTTTTGGTAATGCTATTATCCATATGAACAGCAACCCAGGGAATGTAGCCTTGGCTTAAGGCATTGCTTCACTTCATCAGTTTTACAACTCTCAGCTTGTGATCATCTCACTGTATAATTAACAAGAATAGTGCAGGATCACATGGTGAGCCATAACACTAGAATTTACTGTCAGTGAAAACCAAACAAAATACTGTATAAAAGAAGGAAAGTTTCTTTGAGACCTATTGAGTAGTTGATTTGTACCAAGAGAGGGAAATCTCATAGATATCAGAAGGTTGGAAGAAGTCAGATGTTTGAAACTGCTCTAAAGTGTGTTAGAAAGGCTAGTACCTTGTTGACCATGTGTGACTGGAAGTAATCTTCCGAGATTAAAGAAGTGAAGGGGTCTAAACCAATAAATTGCTCAATGATTCCAATCCCCACTTATATCATTAGAGTCAAGAAGGTCAGCTAAACTCAGTATTTCACAAGTTCAGAACCAAACTCATGGAGAAAAATACTGCCATACACAATGTCAGGCTATATAGCACTCTATGAGACAAACGAAGAGCTTGGATCTTTAGGGTGGGTGATAAAGAAATATGTTGGTGAAGATCTCCAGCAAAAGCTTATTTGGAGAGGCAAGTCATCACTATAATATTAGTACTTATTTGGATTATTGGAGAAACTTTTGGGAAACAAAATTCAAACAAATTCACATAATCCATAGAGATACAAGTGAGTGTATCCCTATAAAAACGCCTGTACAAACAGCTTAGTCTCATATATAAACATTTCACACTCTAAATAAGTGTACTGGCTTTGGTTGGGATAGAGTTAATTT
>VZTV01062450.1:3422-18111 GCA_013400875.1 Anhinga rufa
TCTAAAAATAAATGCAGATATCTATTTAAAGTATCTCAGATCTCTCAAGAGGCAGTATAATTAATGGCCAATTCCACCCTCCACGCACCCGACTTCAGTAGGGCTAGAGAAATGCAAGTGATGTCCATATTCGTTCAATATTTTGAAGCTGGGTAAGAGGAGGTTAGAGGGTTTTTTATCTTTAAATATATGGCATATAAAATAAGGAAAGTATTAGGTACAGACGTAAATAAATGCATTAATAAAAACTGAAACAAGTTCCTGTGACAGGACAGCTGCTTTGAATTTCACTTTTAATAACTTAGTTTCTCAAGCTAACACCAACACAGAATGCTTATTTCTTGTTATAACAACTTTTCTGTGAACATCAAATTAAAAGCAGCATTCAGAACATTGGGGAAAAAAGATCATTGTTAACGAGATGCTCTTAGAAAGTTTTGGACAACTTACTAGAGCTCACAAAATTTTCCTATTGCTGGTATCTACTTACCTACAGACTAAATACACTCCTAAAGTATGATGCCAGGTGTTTTTTTTTAAATTAATTTTAAAAAATTTCAAAATTTTTCTTACAAAGCAGAAAACAGAAGGCCATTTTTGAAAGACTACCAAGTCAGAAACACTATAGCTAGTTAGGTGATCAAATTTTTTTAAATTCCTCATTCTCTAGTTTATCATTTAAAGTACTCACTGTACTCCTTGTTCTGTAAAAGGTGTTGGACCACAGATGCAGATAAGCACTTTGGAGTTTTTTCTGCTTCTTTTCACAAACTCAGAGAGAAGAGATGAAGAAATCTTCCCCCGTTTACCCACCCAGTCCTTTGTTGGTTGTGAAAGAATGAATTGAACCTCAAACCTGGTAAGTAGAAGAATATTTCAGAAATATACCCTCTGATTAGAAATCTGCCACATAAAAATGCAGATTTTGTTTCCTATGATTACCTTCTTGTTCTACTCAGCTCCCACTGGCACAGTATCAGATCTCACAGACGGTTTAGTTGTTCCTACCAATCACGTCAATCAAATCACCTCCAGTATTGTGCATTTAATTATTTAACCCAATCTTTCAATCTTAAAAATTTTTAGCGGTGTATTTCACCTTAAAAAAACCCAGCTGGCACCAATTAAGATACTAAAGCACAGATTTTATCATTCTGTTATTCACGTACAGAAATGTTGGTGTAGCTCAATACACAAGTAGTGAAATAAGGATGCTTAGCCAAACTTGTGAAAATGTCAGTATAATTTCATTAATGAGAAAACACTATAACTGCTTTAAAAACCCCACTAACAGCATAGTTATTGAGTAAAACACAGGCACTTGTGTATCTGAGGCTCCTAGTGAAAGGGAGAACGGATTTTTACTGTAAATTTGCACAATGTCTAGACTATGAAGCTTTGAATGTGCCAGACACGACCAGGTTATGAAATAATATTGATTTTTCACTTCAATGCTGTGAAGGAACAAGTGAAATTAATTTGTTCATACAATTTCAACTAAGAATTAAGTAAGCATAAACAAAACATACTTTCATCATGTAAAAATCTAGGCAGTGACAATTTACCTAGTGATAAAAATAAGGGTACTGAAATTAAAAGGCAACCTGATATTCCTATGTCTCCTGACAGAACTACCTGCTAAACTAAGTTAACGTTACATATGCACTAGTGCCTTTTTATCTATAATCACATTGTAGTTCAGGAAAAAATACAACAATTAGTAAGTAAAAATGAAAGAAACAGGCCTAATTTAAACTTTAAATTTCTAGATAAACATTGAATTTCTAGATAATAATTTTCTCAACTAAGTGACACTATAGAGGAGTCCTGAAAAGTCTCTCTGAACTCAGAATATTGCTCCATGGGTACCCCATCCTTGTCTAATCACATCTGTGTTTCTCTTTGCATACCCGTATTTTGTACTGCTAGGCGAATTTTCCTTACCTCCAAAAAGCTTCTGTTTCAATGATCATCTCATTGAACATATTGTGACCAATACACATCTATTAAACACTGTAATATAAAAACCCTGGCTTCCTATGGGACCTACAGAATATAACAACATAGCCTGCTGCTATGCATCTGTGACCAGTATAAGCACATACCCTTCCATTCCTGTGCTGGTTTTGGCGGGGAAAGAGTTAATTTTCTCCACAGCAGCTACTATGGGGCTATGTTTTGGATTTGTGCTGAAAAGAATGTTGATAATATAGGGATGTTTTCATTACTGCTGAGCAGTGCTTACACAGAGTCAAAGCCTTTTCTGCCTCTCACCCCACCCCACCAGTGAGGAGGCTGGGGGTGCACGGGAAGCTGGAAGGGGACACAGCTGGGACAGCTGACCCCAGCTGACCAAGGGTTATCCCACACCATATGATGTCATGCTCAGTATATAAAGCTGGGGGAAGAAGCAGGAAGGGCGTGACGTTCAGAGTGATGGCGTTTGTCTTCCCAAGTAACTGTTAGGTGTGATGGAGCCCTGCTTTCCGGGAGATGGCTGAACACCTGCCTGCCCATGGGAAGTAGTGAGTGAATTCCCTGTTTTGCTTTGCTTGTGTGTGTGGCTTTTGCTTTACCTATTGCTTTATCTATTAAGCTATCTTTATCTCAACCCATGAGTTTTCTCACTCTTACCCTTCTGATTCTCTCCCCCATCCCACCAGAGGGGGAGTGAATGTGTGGCTGGGTGGGGCTTAGTTGCCAGCTGGGGTTAAACCACGACAACTCCCTCGGTCTCATTAAGTTCTTAGTTAAGAGTTTCCAGAGTTGGGACCTGTCTTTGTGCTAAAGCCATACAGTTAGTCCAAGCCCAAGACTTGTTCTTCTATACACTGGGATTGTACAAGTTGTTCTCCACAAGACTTTTAAATACCTTTCATCTTTAAGAGCCAATTGCTCTAGTTGGTTTCTCCAAAGTATGTCATCTTCTGTTTTGTTGAAGAAGATCAGCTTCACTGTCCTTAAGAAAAAAAAATATATACTGCAGGTTTCTCTATTTGAAACACCTCTAAAGAACTGGAACTTACTGCATTATACAGAAGCCTTTTACTTACGTTGCGTTTGTTTTGCAACCCTGCGACCCTCAAATCTTTTTCCCATTAACCCAATACAGTATCTTTCTTGCTGTACCTGAAAGTCTGCTGAAGTTGCAACCTCTTCTAAATGTCATAACCCTGTCTGTGGTTGCAACCTCTAGTTCAGGAACTGCTGTCCCAAGAAAAATAGTCTCTTGAAGTTACTAAGACCTGACTGAGAACACAGTATAGCTTGTCAGGTTTTATCTAGTGGTTTCTCAATATTATTTGAGCACTACTACTTAAATTAATAGCTGGTGTATGAACTCTGTACACCTTTTTAATATTACATACACATTGTAGAGGTGAAACTGGAATTTCAAGAAGGTTATGTCAATATTAATTTCATAAAAATGGAATCTAAACGCATAGGAGTAAGAGAAAATTAACTCATAACTTGAAGAGCAAACTACAGCTCTGTACCAGATTATCATATTCCTACTTTATTTGTTGATTTATAAAAATCTAATTACCTGGAAAGCTACCATTTACAAGCTTTCTATTTGCCAGATAGTTCACATAAAAAAAAAATAAATGCTCTGTCATTAAGGTTAGTGCTATTATCTCTTGAGATTTTTATGCTACAGTGGAGCTAAACCACAAAGACTGACTACAAAACAGAATTTACCATTTGATGAAGCCACATAAACCTAACTCTCCTTTATTGCTAATGACAGACTAATACCCTGGGGACAACTGATATAAGACAGACGATCTGTTGTTAAGTGCAAGCAGTTCCTGAACTGCACCCCACAGGGGTTTAAGTTACTGCTGTTTTTTCCACTCAGGCAGAGCTCTGAGCAGAGAGAGCATGCTGCTGTGGTACCAAAAGCAGTTAAGTTCAGTGCCAGACTTGCAGGAAGCAGGAGCACTGGGGTATCTGGCACAGAAACGCATGCAGAACCACGTGAGTACCTGTCAGGGCTACCACAGCGGCTGAGCTAAGCTTGCTGGTCCCACACACCACACAGTCCTGCAATTCCAGTTCCATAACAAGGCACACCACTACCCAGTGTCCCTTTTACATGTGTCCAACCTTGCTTCCAAGAGACTAGCACTAGATGCGTATGTTTATATTATGCTGCACTGAAACTATTAATTCCCATCACCTCATCCTCTGTACTTCGCAGGGAGCCATCTTTTCACACAAGCGCATCACATATGCTACAGCTTCTGCAAAGAGTTCATGATTTCCAGCTGTTCTTCAGCTGCAATTTAAAAGCCTATATTCTCCCAGTCTGAAGACTTCTAAGTTTTTCCCCTTTCAAGATACCAGGAAGTCTCTTACAAGCTACATCAGATGCCAAAGATGAGAGATCATCTACTTATGAGAAGCACGTTCATTTTCTGCTGCCAAAATATAAAACTGAGGTATGACCGTTGTACATACCACACACCATCAGTAATGTTTTTGAGAGAAAGACATTCCAGGTGCATTACAACTCAAAATAAATTACAACGTACAAGCTTTGGAAGACTTGCCTGGTGTAGGACAAAACAGCCCCAAATCAGCAATGCTACATCTTTAAATGCTAAAATCAACTTATTCTGAAGCTACCATGTGCCAAAAATCTAGGTTCCTTACATGCTTCCCAGGGCCCACTTCCCTGAAAACATGGAAAATAAAGCTCACTTCAAGAATGTAGTGCCGTCAAAGCTGACATGGTGCACCACAGCATCAAGTGGGGAAAAAAAAAAATAAATCAATAAAAAGTACATAGGAAAGCCTTGCATTTTGTTGGACACAAAGGTAGAAATTGCTTATTTGGAGAATAATGCTTTGAGACACCCTTACTGATACTCCCCAGTGTAGATACACATATCTGTTGCAATACTGCTCAGAGAACAGAAAAGCCCAAAACTTGGAATGAAGTGGTAACAGTCCTGCTAGAAATGAGGGAGAAAACAGCTAAAAGAAAGAGGTGGAGATTTAGGTATGATCCCTGCCAGTACAGAAGAGCTGGTTGAGAGAATGATGACAGAAGTTTAAATAATAAATGAGAAACTTAGTCAGCTCTTTGGAAGGAAACAGGGAGAATCTGACATACTGGTAGCTACTACAAGGGATGCAGATTTTAATAAACTCAAAAACTGATATGCAAGGTCTTATGGAAAGCTGTGATCCTTAGGTGATTTTAACACAGAGGAAGAAGAAGAGGTAGAAAAAGTTACAAAATCACCTTTAAAACCAGAAAAGTGATAATGAAAGTGGAACACTATATTTAAAGTGAATGTGAGAACAGAGTGGTAGTTTAGGAACAAGAAGCTGGAGACAAAATATACTATTATCAAGGAGAATTAAGAATAGACTGCAATAGACTTGAGAAGAGTGTTAGCCCTCTACCTAGTATTTAGTGCCTTCACACCACAGTTTTCTTTAAGAAACACATCCATCTGATTGCAGTTATACACCACCAGTAAAAAGGAGCAAAAATATCATCTTAAAAGTAAAAAAACAGCACAGAGGAATGATATTCTTTTTAAATTAATACTGTGGCCAAATACAATTTGTAAGAGAAGAAACAAGACTGAAGAGTGTTATGACTTCGTGCATGAAAGGACACTGCAGACAGGAAAAGAACAAATTGTCCTCCACATTTACCGCAGGCAAGAAATAACAGACTTAAGAGATAACAGGGAGACTTTGGCTAGACAGTAAGAATGGAAATCCAATGATCCAAGCCCGTTACATCACAGCAAACACTGCCTAGGGAAGCTGCGGATCCTCCAACGTTCACAGTGCAGCTGGAGGTTCAGCAGTGCTTGCCCAGCACGACGGACAGAGGCTGCTTCCGCACCCTCAGGTGACTAGTCAGTCATTATTCAGATCCTTCCCCAGTTTTCGGCAATTCATGCTCTAGCATGTGCAATCCAAATTTATGGCAATCATAACTTTTCACAGTAAGATCATTTTATGCAAATTATATTTAATTGTTTATATATATACATATAATCTCATGTATATAAATAGTGTATATAAATGCATATATACACATATATTAAAGACATTCTTGTAATATTTTCCCAAAAGACAAAATGAGAGTTAAAGAGCAAATCTAAGGCCAAGAAATTAAGTTTCTTAGAGCAGTCAGAAAAACAAAGCTTTAAGTGTCTGCATATAAACAAAACCTGTACCAGCTCAAGTCATTTCCAGTGCCTAATAAGCCTCCATGGCAAGAAGGAAAAATTCATTTACTTCGACTAGAAAGAAAACAGATGTTGTTGCATCCTAAGCTAACTGTGAACAATGAATTCCCATAAGAAACTGTGGTAAAAGAAGGTTAAAATAAGCCACTCTGGTCATCTTTCAAGGACAGAGTAGATACAAACACTATCTGTGCAGTAATAGTCTTTCACACATTATCTACTCTGTTTATTCTGGTTATGGACAAAATGTCAAGATTTGAGTTCTTTACTATGCTCTCCTTAGTTTTGCTTTTATATTATCACAACTACCTTTACCTGACATACTAGTTTTCCCCTCAAGAAGAAGAAAAAAAGTTATTCAAAATTCACTTAATAGTGCTTC
This sequence comes from Anhinga rufa, assembly GCA_013400875.1. Classification (NCBI taxonomy): domain Eukaryota; kingdom Metazoa; phylum Chordata; class Aves; order Suliformes; family Anhingidae; genus Anhinga; species Anhinga rufa. Next base: position 10,026 of record VZTV01062450.1, read on the forward strand.
CCAAGCTTTTTGTCAGATGATAGATTTATCATTTGGATTCACAAAGCCAGCCAGCCACTTGTTATTCACTACTGACAATACAGGGCACTCTGGAAGAGCCAAACAGTACACTGTCCTTCTGCTCACAAAATAGGATTATATGAATTGCTGAACAACACACAATATAAGAATAATGTCTGAGTTTAGAGTTTTTTTTCTAGAAACAAATTTCTGCAGTACATGCCATCCTTTTTAGCTTTACTATGAAGACTAGTGTGTAATTAATCTATGTTGTTTCAAAATGTGCTTCATAAAGACATTATGAACCAAAACATGCTGTGCTTATATTGAATAAAACTCAGTATTAGAAATTAATCTCCATTACAAGAGTCCAAATTCAAAGGTACAGGGAAACAGCAGCAAGTCTGTTTAACTGTCCTCTGCAACAGCTTTAAAGAAAATACAGTTCAGCAATATTTTTCATTTTTATACTCTCCCATATTACAATAGTTCACATCGACAAAAATGTAATCTGCTATGAAATTCTGCAAGATGTGATTCTAGAGGAAGTTTTTTTGCTAAAAGCAATGCAAGCACACCTCACCTCTAACAAGGTATGCCTCTACAGTAACTCTTTGCATTCCCTTTTAAAACTTGAGCTATTGTATACTCTCTTACAGTTGTAAATGGACAATCACATAGAATCATAGAATCACTAAGGTTGAAAAAGACCTCCAGGATCATCAAGTCAACCCAACACCCAACTGTCAACCCAACACCACCACACCTCCTAAACCATGCCCTGAAGTGCCACATCTACACGTTTTTTGAACGCATCCAGGGATGGTGACTCCACCACCTCTCTGGGCAGCCTGTTCCAGTGCCTGACAGCTCTTTCAGTGAAGAAATTTTTCCTAACATCCCATCTAAACCACCCCTGGCATAACTTGAGGCCATTTTCTCCCATTCTATCACTAGTAACTTGGGAGAAGAGACCAACCCCCAGCTCGCTACAACCTCCTTTCAGGTAGTTGTAGAGAGCGATGAGGTCTCCCCTCAGCCTCCTCTTCTCCAGGCTAAACAACCCCAGTTCCCTCAACCTCTCCTCATAAGACCTGCTCTCCAGACCCTTCACCAGCTTCATTGCCCTTCTCCGGACATGCTCCAGCAACTCAATGCCCTTCTTGTACTGAGGGGCCCCAAACTGAACACAANCAGCGCAATACCCATCCCCAGTGTGTTGGCACCACTTCCTCCCCTTCCCTGCCATGCCTGCGAGTCTGCCAGGGTAGACCCAGCCATGCAAGTAATTAATGCTGCTGATGCTGGAGAATTATTCCAGTGACTGGGTCTTTCCTGACTAGCAGGAGGATGGTATGTGTGAGGCTCTCTGAAAGGTCAGAGATTCGTCTTGCTGATGGGTGCATCCTCTCTGTTGGAGTGACATGTTGTACTGTGAGGCAGATACATAACCCATCACTTTAAAAAAGCAGGCCTGTTTTGGGGCAAGAAATAGGACGCTGGCTCACAGATGCCATATGAGATTCAGGCTAAACAGTTATAAACCTCCTCAGTCCAAAACCCAATATCTACACTGAAATATTTAAATACTAAAAAATGGCACTCAAATGCAAAGTTAGTTTCAGAAAAAAACAAAACCAACAGCAACAACAATAAAACCCCAACAAAAACAAACAGAAAAAACCCAAAACACCCACCCACCCCCACCGATTTTCTCCTTGGTGAGCTCATTTGTATCACAACTAAAATCCAAAATGCAAATCAGTCCATTTTGTTGATGGTAGCCAATAACCAAATATGTTTACGTTCTCTGGGACTCTGACAGACTCTTCCCTAAAGCATACCAGCTTTTGGCATACGTTGAAGAAAAATACTTTCATACCATTTTATTTTGTTAATTGTTTTATTAACACTGAGGCTTGCCCATTATGTTTCATCCTTCCTATGGATTACTCTAGTTTGGGGTTAAATCATAAGAAGCTTACATACCGGAGGCAACTAACTTCAGTCAGAGCGAAATTCAGCAGTTTAACCATTGGTGTGAAGCCTGTGCCTGCTGCCAATAAAAAGAGATCTTCTGAAGTTTGAACCTGTGACTTCTTGAAGTTACCTTCAGGACTGCTAACAGAAATGTAGTCTCCTTTATTAAAAAAAAATAATAAAAATTGTAAATGTTAATGAGGTGAAAACAAGCCAATTAGTATTCTTCATCTTTGTAGTATTAGGGTTCCTTTCAGAAAGGTACTATACATTTCACACAAGGATCATTCTTGTTAAAAGAACAGGTGTTCAGTTAAAATGTCTTGTCTTGATGGATTTTACACTATACGAGCACAAACATTGCAAAGCCAGTGTTAAAAGTCTACCTCCGTATCTGAAACAGAAAAGGAAGTGCATCTTAAATCTAATAAAACAGACCTAGCTTTCTGTATTTGAAAGTACAAGAAGTTGTTCTAAGAGTACATACAAAGTGATCAACTATAATGTGTGATACGGTTGACACATCTGAACAGTTAAACATGAACACATTGGGAAGATCAGTCAGGAGAGCTTTACATAATGTACAACTCCTAGTTACAGTGAGGATAAGCCTGTATATTTAGGGCATGGAGAATAAGGTTTAAAAAAAAAAAAAAGGTGTAAATATGTCCCGATATATAAGTAGGTAAACAATAAGAACATCACAATACCCAGACAGTGAATCTGAAATGATAAAGTAATAACTGCAAAACCAAACACAAAAAACCCCAGCATATACTTACCAATTTGTAGGTGGTCAAGTGCCTGTGTGAACAGTCCACAGGAGTAAATTTTAATCATTAAATATATATGTGCACCACCTTGGCAAGTTGGTTCTTTGAAATCCAGTGGCAAAGAAGGCAATACAGGTGTGTATGGTTTTACTACTTCTGTCCCTAGACAGAAGACAAAAAGGTAGCTGAAATAATATGAAAAGTACTCTAAGTCCAGCAAATTTACTGCAAATACCAAAATAAACAAACAGTAACAAAAAAATCTGCATATCCTATAAAAATAACACCATCACATGCTTTTATGCAACTACGTTAATTTCCACTGCACTAGTTCTTATTACAGAAGCCTTCCACTTCCAGTTAAAATCTTCAGGCCATGGTACAGTATGTTATTTCTACACTACTTAGCAATTCAAAACACTGGAAGAAAAGATCTAGAGTCATCCCCAAAGAACATAAAAATCTAAACATTTGCATTTAATTTCAAGTACCACAGCTTGATTTTTTTCTAAATTGAAATAGCAGATTTTTAGTACTGCATGATTATATTTTCTTCCACTATAATTTCAAAAAGCTGCTGTAAAATGATAAAAAGAAAGATTGCAAGAGTTGGACACCACTAAAGAATTAAGTAGGGAGGAGGAAGAGGACAAAACAGTTCACAATTAAAGGATATTTAAAAATTCTTCTGAGAAATCTCTCTACCATGCATAGTGCAATGCAAGTACAGTGACCAGCAAAACCATTAATATGCAAATTTCAAAAAGTACCCTTAAAAATAAAATGGCTATTTCTTTGACCTCCCATTTTATTTTTTAAGTTTGCCTTTTACAAAATTTTGAATAGCACATAAAACAATGCTTTTCAAGATGCATTCCTCTCACAACCTCATATTAACAGTAATATCATACAACTGGAGTATAAAGTAGTGTTAGCATGATTCCTATAAACCCCTCAGAAGAAGAAAAAAAAAGCAAAATTGCAACATTAACCTCCATGTGCCATAAAAGCTGCCAACTAAAAAGAACTGACTAATCACACATAACTACATAACACATATACAATGAGCTTCACCCTCTTCAAAGATGAACAGCACTACTTCAGTAGAGAGAATGTTTTAAAGGGAGAGTTGAAAGAAGATCTAAGAAGGTCAACAGTAAATGACAGCCACCTCGATAGTTAGGTTTCCAGCTATATTAATCCTGTCAGTTCATTATTAAGCAGTGATTGTGATCCTGGAAGCAGAGACCTTCTAACTACAACCAGGAAATTAGTGGCCATGGTCTTGGCATTCTCCCAAGGCTACGTAAAGGGATTTATATTAATATATCTATAGCAACATTCTCAATTTTTCTTACCTGCAATGATTTGTTTGAGGTAAACATGTTGTCCAGCGGGAACATGGAGATGTGTGCTCTTAGGCAACATTAAGCAGAAGAGCTTGGTGTCATGGGTAACTTCTGCCTTAGAAACCAACTTGCATTTTCTGTAGAACAGTCCTAAGTAACAAGTAAAACCATGTTTTTAAGTCTCAATTCGTCTTTCTATTCTTATACATCTTTTATTATGAGATAAAGGTATGTATTTCACTATATACAAAGGCTATAAACAGATGCTTCTTGTATCACTACTTATAATTATTTTTCTAATTTTGGACTAAGGAGTCACTCATAGCCTTACATTAGGCTTTTAACAAAATGAATCTGTAGGTTATCTGGGAAGAAGTACAGAACCAGCAAATACTAGCAGAAAGCAGAACCCCCTGTACTACATTGCACCTGCACTAAATTCACCATACAACTACAGCATGAGTACATACAGACTAAAACCAGCCTGGTTAATGCAAATGAAACATAAGCTAGGCACAGCACCACAGTCTTCAGTAACAGACTACCTAAACCCACCCAGCACCCCAGATATTTATTGGGCTGACCATCCTGCATTGTTGTAGTTTCACTGCACAACAAGAATTTCTGATATAGCTTTGCACAATTTTTCAGGTGCACAATACCAAGAATTAAATGCTTACACGTGACAAAATGAAACTAACGTCTATGCCTACATAGGCAATACACACTTTAGCATGATCAATAAATATTTTAGACATGAATTGGTGCCTTTTGGCTAACTAGAAGTTATGAACTGCGGTTAATTGCTCACATGCTTGCTTAAATCAACTACATGGTTTTATGTATAGCACAAATTTTTGTTGATAGAGCTGGTTTGGAGGTGAGGACATAGGTTTCAAATACAGTGCTTTTTGACTTGTGCATCAACTAAATACTGTGCAAAAGGTAACTGAAAAAAAAGAAAGCATTAAAAAAAATATCACTATGCAAGGTCTGCACTTCCACCAAAATTTTTCAAGACACTGAGAAAGAAATCAGCGAAAGAACACAGCTTAATCGGAATACCTGTAAAAAAAACAAACCTGTGTACATTCATATTAGTAACAGGGATAAAAGGCAGTGGGGGAAAGGGAAGGAACACCCCAGAATATTTAACTTTGTTCAGGGACAAAAGGGAAATAAACTACAACAGTTTCATCAATACCTTATGGAAGCTTAAAGTAATGTGTTTTCCCTATACCCCCAATAGGCTCAGAGCAAGACAAGACATTTACTCTGCCTCTGCTACAGCAGGGGCAGTAACTGATCACTTATACTGGAAATGAACTCTGTGGCAAACCACTCGGTGTAAGGCTGGCCAGACCTGTACCCGTTTTAACTAAGCAGCCATCCCAATCTATGTAATCTGCATCATTACATCACCTCCTGGTCTAAGAGAGGATTTGAAAACATGATGAAATAGAAGGCTATGCCCTGCTGATTACAACCAGGGACTGCAGAACATAAGTAAGGGTAAAGCAGCAAGGCTATACTTCAAAGATCAAAGGGTAGACATGCAAAAACAACCACTTAGTAGCTTTCAGTCTGGAAAGAAAAATGCTGACAAAGGCTAATTTAGTCACTAATGCCAAATATAGGAAGGTATTCCCCAACTCTCAACTATAATATTCTATTAACTGACACAGACCCTTTGCCATTGCCACCACAGACTAGTGTTTGACTACTTGGGAACAAGTGTCCCAGCTTTCCTACATACCACTAGGAATAACAATTGCTGCATAAGGCAAGTGACAGCGTATTATAGAAATCTAGATACAAAACTAGATGTGTAAACTGAAGATGACCAGAAGTAATTTTTCCTCTTCTACCTTTAGAAGAGCATTTTTCAGCTAAGCCTTTGTTTTACCACTGCCGTATTTTAGCTCTAACCTGAAATATCAGCGTGATGATAGTACCACGCTGCCTAAATAGGTCTGTAACTCAATGACAGTATCATGCGCTATAAGATATTGGAAGCTCAGCCCAGCAAAGAATTAAAAAAAAAAAAAGCAATCAAGCAACAACAAAATCCCATGAGCAGCACTATCTAAACTTCATACTTCCAAAACAAGCCAGAGAAAAAAAAGTCAGAGAAGAAGCCTCTTCCCTACAATAATCCCACCATGTCATTTACCATTTTCAATGAAAAATTTGTAACCAGTCCCAGTGAATATTTTCACATAAAGCCTCTCAACATTTGACAGGTTCATATTCGAGAATACTTGAGCATGACACCCTTCTAATGACACTTTCTGCACTGAAGCAATTTCAGTAAGCAGCTGCTCTTCCCCCCCTCTTTTTCTCATGTTATTGAAAAACACTCAAGTCACTAGCAGAAATAGCTGAGCTACTCATGAAACAGGATGAGATGCAAAGGACAAGCTGCAACTCAGGAAATTCTAGCTACGCATCACCATGAGGATGGTCTGGTCAATCACTGGGGCAGGCTGCCCAGACAGTGTCCTTGGAGATATTCAAACCTTGACTGGACAGCTTTGAGAAGGATGTTAGACCAGATGACTTCCAGAGGTCCCTTTCAACTAAGTTAGTCTATGATTCTAATATTTCTTTAGGTCTTACTAGTTAGAAGTAGAAGCACTTTGATCTTTTGTATTTTGCCACTGCACCAACAGATGCTTCTTTACTTCCTGACTTTAATCACCTGCTGATTCTCTTTTGAACAGGGATGGACTACCAGAAAATCTGTAATAAATCATAGAATGGTTTGGGTTGGAAGGGACCTTTAGAAGCCATCTAGTCCATCCCCCCTGCAGTGAGCAGGGACATCTTCAACTAGACCAGGTTGCTCAGAGCCGCATCCAGCCTGACCTTGAATGTTTCCAGGGATGGGGCATCTACCACCTCTCTGAGCAACCTATGCCAGTGTCTCACCACCCTCATTGTAAAAAATTTCTTCCTTATATCCAGTTGAAATCTACCCTCCTTTAGTTTAAAAACATTACGTTACCCCTTGTCCTGTCACAACAGGCCTTGCTGAAGAGATTGTCCCCACCTTTCCTATAGTCCCCCTTTAAGTACTGGAAGGCCGCAATAAGGTCTCCCCCCAGCCTGTACAAGTACATCACTTGTACATGGCCTAAATCCTGAAGTCAGCCAACATTCCTAACAAGTCTTCTTAAGCAAGTCTTGCCTGACAGGGCTTATGCAAGTTTCCAGCGATGCCTTCATTAAGGCAAGACAAAATGTAAAGGACATTCTAGGCATTTCTGCAGCTCAAGTGACCACTGCCATTGCTTTCTTGCTCTTACCTCCAACACCACCACTAAAGGGAAGCCCAAGCCAGTAAGGCTGGCTGAACTTTATTCTTAACTAGGGGTACAGTTCAAAAACAGACACCAATTGCTGGACTTAAAGAAAAAAAAACAACCACACCCACCCAACAACAAAAAAACCCAAAACAGGCTCAAGAGGGTCTCAGTAAGATAGCCTCTCCATTCTCCTTCACCAGTTCTCTCCAATAGTCATTTAAGGGCCGCTTTGAGTATTTCAGTAGTTTCACCTAATGAATTATCATTTTCCTAGTAACTTATCTGTACTGCAGTTTCCTTATTGCAGCATTATTACTCAAATATTCTGTTAGTACCAGATATTCTGGATTAAAAATCCAGCCAAAGAGTGCAAAAGAGCTGGACACTTGTTACAGCCATCACTATTAACATTCCCTTCTTCAATAAGTATGGGATCACAGCCTGCCAGTTCAAGCACAAAAGAAACAGAAGAATTTTAAATAGAGAAAAGCTTTTGAACAAACAATACGTATCCACAAAATGCTTAAAAGTTAAGGGTTTAAACAAGATACTGCAGTTCAGCCATACTTCTTTCTAACTGACTTTATTTTCAAGGGTATAAACAAACACTGCTAGAATGGTCAAGTACTTAAATACAGAATCACAGAACAGTAGGGGTTAGAAGGCACCTTGAGAG
>VZTV01062452.1:0-13103 GCA_013400875.1 Anhinga rufa
GCTGACTGAAGAGGGACTGCAATTACAAACACTATTTCTGCACGAGGAATTGGGAATTTTTTTAGTGATAAGAAAGATGCACTTTAGGTTCCTTGTTGATGCTAAGTGCTAGGATGCAGCTCTACTTGTGCATTAATGAAACACTAGCAAAGTTGAAAACTGAGTCTCACTCCTGAAGAACAGGTTAACTGTTTTTGGTTGTTTGTTTTTTTTTTTTAAATACAACTCCTGATAATGCTCATTGGATAAGCCANCATAGAGCTTTGCTTTTATGCTTTTCCATTACACAATTTTATGCTATTACTGTGGATGAATTAATCTTATGAGAATGGCTGTGGCTGTCCTTTACTGATGGGGGAGGAGGGCAGGAGGAATGACTTCAGTGCTCCTTTAATTACTGATCTCATTAATTACCCTCCAAACCAAGCAGGTTTTTGCTCAGAGCTGTTTCCACAAGCCAGAATGTCCTTCTGGAACTGGTTTACACCTGAAAGGGTAATTGCTTCCTGACTCTATGCTTACGTATTTCCAAAACCCAAGAGCATCTCATCCAGCTTCATCATACACCTCCTCCCTCTACAAAACTGGGCTTGCCCCAGTTATGAAAGATCCTTATTTTGCCCCATCTTAAGACACCTGCCTGATAATAACCCAGGCATAGCCTGTAGCTGGAATTGCCTGTCCTCTGCACACCTGACATGGTCAGGACCAGAATTCCCATCCTTTTTTTTTATATCTTGAAGTAACTGGGACTGGCAACATCCATGCGGGCAGGGTCAAAATGGACAGGGCTGTGCATGAGTACCCACTCAGCAAACACTCACTCCAGAGCTACTCCTGCTGAAATTGCTGAGTGCTGTGTCTTGGCCCACAGGATGTGCTGGTGCAGTGCCAAAGGAGCAATCAAAAAAGAAAAAATTAAAAAAAAAAAGCCAACCCACCAGAAAACTGCTTTCCTCTGGTGGTCCCCAAGCAAATGCGGTTCTGGCAAGGAAGGAGGATAAAAATGATCCCCTCTTTGTGGGTGCACTGCACTGGCTCGGTGCTGCTGCTGCTCTATAGGCACTTTATGAGTGATGTGACAGCTTCCCTGACTGAAGTAATTCCAAGTACTGTAACATGAAGTGTCAAGGCAGACAGTAGAAAACATTTCAATCCTTTTCATTAGAACAAAGCACTATTCTCTTGACGGCTTTCAAATGCATATTGTTTAGCTATTATGTGCTAACCTTGACTATTATATTCCAAGCACAATAGCAGCGGGAGCTTTCTGCTTTTTTGTTCGTTAGTGATCATGGTAAGAGGATTTCTTTTTTTTGCAGGGTCAGTAAAATATTCAGTTATAAAGTAAAAAAAAAAGAAAAAAGAAAAAGAAAAAAGAAATATTTATGTTGCAGCAGCAGTGAGAAGGAAGTCTGAGGTCTCCCCTTGTGTCTCAATTTTCAGGTGGGTCAGATGGTTTCCAGTATGGATTTTTATCCTGGTGTGGCTTGTACTTCTCTTGACAGAGATCAAAGACTGCAAGTGCATCCTGCCTAGACTGCTCGTATGCCTAGTGACAAGCTGATGCTAAAGTGACTGCAATGTTAGCTACTGAAAGCCTCAGGCAATGTACAGCAGGTAAACGGTTAATTAAAATGATTCTTCAAGGATACCTTTAAGGGAACATGGAACCTTTCCAAATCTCCGCAGGGAGTTATTGATGGAAATTGCTGCTCTATGTTTTCTCTCAGGGATACACACTGGGTGGGTTACCTTAACTGTTTCTGACATTTCTTCTGTCTGACCATGAGGATCCTGAGATGGGAAGACTGAATTGCTCCTGTAAGAATGAGATGTGACACAGGTGGAAGCCAAAGATAAAGATACAGAAACGTGTAAGCAACACATGAAATCCGCTGATAAAGCCTGGGCTCTTTCCTTGGCCCAGGTGGGCCATGCATGCCATAGGACAGAAGCTCTCCTTGTTCTCTTGAAGGGCTTTGTAGCCTCTGCTTGCCCAAAAGCCTGATTGCTTTTTTGCCCCATTCTCCTGAGCTAACCTTTTCCAGTTTCCACCATCTCATCTATTCCTCATGGGTTTTTTTTCCCCTCATCTAATTCTTCATTTTTGACGAGCAACCTCATTTTGTTCCACTTACTAAACTCTTTCTCAAAGTAATGCAATTCCCATCCCCATCCAAATCCTTCTTCCTGACCTCTTAATCTCTTCCCATCCATTCCTACTTTCTCCCTTGCAGCACCTCTCAATCTCATTTTTTCCTACCCCAAACCTGAACTCTAGGATTACCTCTCCTGCTGCCACCCCTTCCCCTCCAGTGGCTTCAGCTTTCCCCTCTCCACTGTTTGATTTTTCTCCCTCCTTGGTGCCAATGCCTGACAGAGAAGGAGTCACTGATTATATGTCTTCATTGTAATTAAACTGGGCCAGAGCCCATTCTCTGGCACTAAAAGCAAGTGGCATAGCCTGGCTCGCATCCATACAGCTAAACTCTCTTCCTCCCATAACAGGATGGCTTTATCCTTTCTGCCTATTGGGAACAGCCCTTGGCAAGTGCTACTCTCTGAACCCTGCCCAGACACAGAGTCTCTGAGAGTACTCCCTAGGACAAGCCAAAACTGTGCCAGGGAGCATGCTAGTAATTAAACACTATAGACTGTGCTACAGGCCTCGGTGCTGTTTAATTTACTTGTAAAAATGCAGCTGAGAGAATGGGAGAGGCAATATCTTTGCTTTCAGCTCAGGTATAGACCCATGCTGCAGCTACGGTGGTCGGGTAAAGCTGCCTCAAACCCAGTTTGACCCATGTGAGGATGGCAGACTCTGAAGGCTGAGCATGAGCCTCTGGAACTAGTTATCTTTCAAGCATAATTTTGGCTAAATATGCACAGAGTTTTTTAATTTAGTGGGGGTGTGGGAAGCATGTCCTTGGTTAAACTCCTGCCCTCCAACCATCACTGCCAAGTTTGTGCCCCCAAATTTAAGTTTGCAAGCAAGGATTTGCTTGGAATTTTTAAATTTGAGTGAAAAAACATATNCCCCCCCACGGTAAGGATCACAAAATTCAGCTCAAAGAGAACACCCACATAGAAAATTTTAGCTCCTTTAGTTAACATTTAGCAAAATCTGCAGCAGCTGAAAGCAGGGTCTTACTGCGTGTAGGCAGTGTAAAGCATTTTAGTAGTAAGTGGTAACACCTCTATCTGCCACACACACATGGACACTTGGGTGTTTGTGCTGGCACAACTCCTTTGACAGATTGCATTTACCTGAAACCAAACCAACCATGCATCAAAGGGAAGGTCCTAAGTGTCTGGGATGGGTTTGGGAATGGAGTTCTGAACTGGGCTAATGTGAAATTGTGCGAAGGCAGAGGTAGTGCTTGTCCTCTGGTTTCATGGCAAAGCAACACAAACCTGCTCTGACCCAGAGGTAAATGTGATGTGGAAATCCTCCATAACCAGTGATTCTGATATTAGAATCATAGAATGGTTTAGGTTGGAAGTGATCTATAGAGTCCATCCAGTCCAACCCCCCTGCAGTGAGCAACTAGACCAGGTTGCTCAGAGCCCCGTCCAACCTGACCTTGAATGTTTCCAGGGATGGGGCATCGACCACCTCTCTGGGCAACCTGTGCCTGTGTTTCACCACCCTCATTGTAAAAAATTTCTTCCTTGTATCTAGTCTAAACCTACCCTCCTTTAGTTTAAAACCATTACCCCTTGTCCTGTCACAACAGGCCTTGCTAAAGAGATCGTCCCCATCTTTCCTATAGTCCCCCTTTAAGTGCTGGAAGGCCGCAATAAGGTCTCCCTGCAGCCTTCTCTTCTCCAGGCTGAACAACCCCAGCTCTCTCAGCCTGTCTTCATAGGAGAGGTGCTCCAGCCCCCTGATCATCTTCCTGGCCTCCTCTGGACCCGCTCCAGCAGGTCCATGTCCTTTCTGTGCTGGGGGCTCCAGAGCTGGACGCGGCGCTGCAGGGGGGTCTCACCAGAGCGGGGCAGAGGGGCAGAATCCCCTCCCTCGCCCTGCTGCCCATGCTGCTTTTGATGCAGCCCAGGATATGGTTGGCCTTCTGGGCTGCAAGCGCACATTGCTGGCTCATGTCCAGCTTTTCACTCACCAGCACCCCCAAATACTTCTCTGCAGGGCTGCTCTCAATCCCTCCATCCCCCAGCCTGTATTGATACCAGGGGTTGCCCCGACCCAGCTGCAGGACCTTGTACTTGGCCTTGTTGAACCTCATGAGGTTCTCACAGGCCCACCTCTCCAGCTTCTCCAGGTCTCCCTCTTGTTTTTATATCCTGAAAGGGTTTGAGATAAATAGCACATATACATCCAGGTGTGTAGCTCACCTGGTGCCTGTATATATGTGTGTGTGTTTATACATTGTCAAAGTCTAACATCACTACATATTGAAATGATTAAAGTAGTAAGGTAGGTTATTTGTGTTTCCATGGCTTTGGAAGTGTTATATACAGCCAGTAGTAAAACCAATAAATAATTATTGTGTTACTTAATTCTAATGTTATTTCTGAAATAACCACATATATATTCTGAAGATTTTGCTTGTCTTTTAAGCTTGAAATAATAGGCAACCAACGTCTGTAATCCATTTCTTTACTTTTTTCAAATATATATATTTGTAGATAGGATCACTGGCTGTCTGCACTAACAATGAAGAAAAGGCTTAAAATCAGATTTTCAGTCAGTGAGTGTTACCTGGAATTTATCTTGGACTAAGATTTCGGGTTTGGCCCTGCAGAACATATTATGTTCATCATCTCATGCTTCCTGTCACCACCTCCTTGTGTACAGCATGAGCGAGGATAACTGAAATATGGGGATGGCCAAAGCGTTCTGCGTGCCATTTTGTCCCCTGTTCCCCTTGTTTCCTTCTCCCAGGCTGCCACTTGGGGAGTTTGTGCTCTCCCATTACAATGATAGCTGTGTGAGTTGGAGTTGGGTTCCTCGGCCCCCTGTCTGGGTGTGTGGTTCAAGGCAGAACAGGTATCAGCAGCAGTACAGCCCATGTGCCAGGCTGCACACCTTAGCTTAGGGTGGAAGTGATCCTTGATCATCCTATCTAGTGCTTGCTTCCTACAGTTTCCTTTTTTCCCCCCAAACAATATCCTATTGTCTTTGTGTGAAACCAAAACAGATGTTCAAATTACATGTGTATTAGCACACAGTAAGTCCATCCAAGGCAATGGAAAAGCTCTAATGGGCCTATCTTGTGCTAGGGGCGTAAGTAACACTGTCTTTGTGCACAGTGTGGGAACTGACAAGACTGTCTTGCTGGGGAGATTGGCAGCAGAAGACTATTAATGTGCAGATAAAGGAAGAGTGTTATCTGCTAGTGTTGTTCAAGTCATTGGCAAATTTCCCTTCGACTCCAGCAGAGATGGGAGTTGAGCTGAGATGCTTGCCTTTTTATGGACAGATTTTTCTTTTCAACTCGGAGATAAAGATTGTTGGAGGGGAAAGGCAGTGACTGTCAAGACAGAAGATGGCTGCGAAAGCGGCAATTGCATTGGCAGACCTGAGTGCTATGGGACCCATACATAAATCCTTGAATAGGGAAGAAGAGATTGCCAAGCTGGGACCCTATCTGGAGACAAATAGGGCAGAGCAACTGAAGGGAAAGGCAGGCCACCAGAGACGAGGTGCGGGCTGGGAGGAGCAGGCCACAGGGCTCTGCATGATGCAGACAGCACCCAAATCTCAGACCTTTGTTCTCTTTTTGGTGTGTCACTTAGGTGGCTCAGCAGGCTCATGGAAGAAATATATCAAAACATTGTCAGCCTCTCTGAAACAAGAAGAAAATGGAAGCTAAAACACAGCATCTATAATTAAAAACAGATTTAAACTGGTATCTAAATTTTGTTCAAATAGATCTAATGCCTTCTGCCAGTTTGCTGCCCTTCACACCTTTCCAGGTCACCCATGCAAACACTGCAAGGCTGCAGTTTGCTTCTGGGAGATGCTGTATTTTCTTCAAACTGAGAACAGCACTGGGCTTTGCAACTTTGCAGTTTTTGGCAGAATCCTCCCAATTTCTTTCTCCTCCTGCCCTGTGTGGGTGGAAGCCCTGTGGAGAGGACAGCAAGGTAAACAGAGCTGAGCAGAAGAGGTTCAGGGAGGCTTTCCGCTGGGGAAACGGAGGCCTTGTGCTGGCAGCCAAGTGTCCTCAGCTGGACCCCATTTCAGCTCACTCTCCCCTCTTCCACACTCAGAAAAGATTTAAACCTTTCCAATATAAGCCTGGGGTGATAGCTGGAGGAGATCTTGGATTTCTATTGGTTTTGGCTCAGACCAGACTTCTTTCCACTCCACAAGGAAAGTGCACTGATAGCCTGATTTATGCACCCACCTTTTGCTGGGGCTTTATGAACACTTTCATGACACAGAGCCTTTCCAGCAGTTTATGCTCAATATATGCTAGCCCCACTGCCTGACAGATGTTTATGGTCTTGGGCCATACAGCTGATGACAAAAGGTGTGGTGGCAGGAGTGACTCTCTGCTTTTATCTCCCTCTTTATCTTCCTCCCAGTTTCTCCCAACTAGGCAATGCTGCCAGTGCCAGCGTGGGGGCTCAGGTAGCTCTTCTGTGAACTGAAGCTTTTTTCTGACTCTGTTTTTCCATTTTAGTGAGTTAAATCAGCTCACAAGGGGATCTGATGGGCACTGAAATTAGCACAAGGCTAGACCCATGTTGGGGGAAGAGGAAGAGTGTACTTGCGGGGCTCCCTCTTGCTTGCTATTGAATCAGTTCACCATGACTCAGGTGACTATGGTGACTGCAACACCTTTGTCCAGCACTCAAACAGAGCAAAAGAAAAGAAGCTGCAGCATTTTCTGGCTTTATTACAGCTTCCTTGTGTGAGCCTTGCTTGTGTTAGTGCTGGGGAACCTGCTTTCTTCTGTGCTCTGCTGAAAGGCTTTAACAGGTACTTTTTGCCTGTCCTTTTTTTTACCTCTACTTGAGACAGATGCTATTCCCACAGGAGTACCAGGGAAGTCTGGCATGCTAGGCACTCAGTGGCTGGCATTGGTGATTATCTTGGGGTACTGAAGGCTTCAGGCCCCTCTGTGCAGAGGCTTGTTGGACCAGGGACTATGAGGTCTCAGAAGTAATTTGTGAACTGCTCTACTTAAGGGATAGGGCTGTTGTACAGGAAAGGGAGTTCTCCGGTGGAGAACGCTTTACCTTGGATACCCTCAGCCAGCCAGCCCCATCCAATCAAGTGGAATTCCCCTTTGATTTTTAATTAACTGTCTGCCAAATTTAGTGTTTCCTTTTTTAGAGGATGTGAAGAAGGTACAAACGTCAATTTTCTGAAGATTTATTTCTCTGTCAAGACTCAGCAGCAGAATACTACACATGGGATTCTGAAAAGATACCCAGATTCTCTGAAGGGAGATCACTGATTTTCCCTCCTTCACTCTAGATCCAATATTCTTGTCAGGAACATGAAAAACATGTCCCAGCACACCAAAAGAATCTTCAGGCATGTAACTGTCAATGAAGCCAGTATAGGTTGAAGAATGAGAGTGGTGCAAATGATAGGGATAACTCTGATAACATGTTCCTAGAGATGCTGAAAGGAGGGAACTGGCTACACTGAAGTGACAGAACAGTCCATTGTCCAGCGGAAGCAAGAGACAGCTGCTCCCCTAAGGGAGGACAAGCTGGGAGATGAGGGTCACCCCTGCCTGGGCAGTGATGGGGTGCAGTCCTGCAGGGTATGAACACGGTGGGCAGAGTTCGATGGGTCCACCAACATTCCCAGACCAGGCAAGAGGTGAACCATATCCAGGGTCCATACAAGGAGTGTAGTAGGAGGATATG
Organism: Anhinga rufa; assembly: GCA_013400875.1. Classification (NCBI taxonomy): domain Eukaryota; kingdom Metazoa; phylum Chordata; class Aves; order Suliformes; family Anhingidae; genus Anhinga; species Anhinga rufa. The sequence goes on from VZTV01062452.1 coordinate 7,855, forward strand.
GATCCAGGGCCAGAGGCAGAGGTGGACACAAGGCTACAACACGGAACCATCCAGGAGACAGGGCCAAAGATAGGACTGGAGACCAGCAGCAAGGTAGCACTATGCCTATAGAAGCCAATAATTTGCACTCCTTTTCTAATCAAGATGTCCTGTGATTTTGATCGCTCCAAGGTACTCCGGAGTCTCACTTTGTATCTAGAATATTTTGGATGCCACATGACAGGAAAACAATGTGAACTGAGGAGAACAGCATGGCATCTTCCCTAACATTCACCTATCATAAAAAACTCCATTACTTCTAGTGAAACATTTGCTGGATGGTATTCTTTTTAAATGGAATCTCATAAGGCTTTTTGAATCTCTCTGACCTAATTTAAAACGATCGATAAACATGCTAGAGTTAGTGGGTTTTGGATTTTATTCAGTACAGTACACAGGTCTTTGGGACAAAAAGGTCATATGATATTTCTTTGGTTATTAGAACAAATTTGCCATCCAGACAGAGATGATCTATTTCAAGTGTTATCCAATATTTATAAGACAAAAGCTGATATTTTTGTTACTACATGTATTTTCCTAAAAACTCAGATTTATCCAGCGTAACAGATGAGCTTGTGTTGAATTGTCTCAAGGACTGAAGCATGTATGTTTTATTATTACAGTGTCATCTTTACGATCTATTTTCTTCTGGGTTTTTTTCCCTGGTGTTCAAGGGAACAACACGTGCCATGTACAATTTGAGGATGCTATTGGAATCAGCAAGATCAGAAGGAAAAATCAGCTATTCACAAAGCTTAGCACATTACCATTATCACAGGTAGCATTCCTCCTTTTGCAAAGCATTTAAAAGGCCAGCTTTGTAAGAGCAAGGCATAGTTATTACTGTTTATTCTTGTGTTATTATCTCTGTGGCACACCACTGATCATATTTTATTTATCAGTCAAATTTTTGCATTATTAATAGAGAATAAAATTCAAGGCTTAATTTCAGAAGAACAAACCCTCTGCTCTTAGCACAGCCGTTAGATTGTCCCTCTAATTGTCTTGTTCACCTTTCCCCTTTGCATGGTACATAATTTTTTCTAGGCTGGCATTTTCCTCAGAAATATTTGATTTTTTGGTTTTTAATGGACAAAGTTACCTAAAAAAGGACTTTGTGTTATCTCTCTAGCTTGTGTAAGAGCAAGGAGAATAGCTGCCCCCTGAAGTCAGCACCTGGGAGGGATGGAGTCCCCTTGGTGAAAGGCGTGTAACGAAGTTGCGCTGCAAAGCAAAAATCATCTGGGAGTAGAAAGTAGGACAATCTTGTGAAAATAAATTTGGAACCCTCCAAGGAGAGCCTGTCAGTTAATTATTGTGAGGCTTTTAGTCTCTGGGGCCTCTTGACCATGTCTTCCTTGCCTTCTTTCTTGACCTGCCAGGGCCTGCCCATGCAGACTTCCTTGTCCTGCAGGTCCCTCAGCTTTCACCTGCAGCTTTTCACCTACATGCCCTCAGCTTTGCATTGGGGCGAACAGGCTTGTGATATGGCTTACACTAAATCAACTTCCTTGGTCCCCGCTCTCTTGATTCTTCCATTAGAAGGTAGCGTAGACATCCCCTGCAGACAAGGCAGAGAGCTCTGGAAGACATCCTTGGAAATGTCAGCCTAAAAACAGACTGGATTTTGAGAGTGAGAGAGAAAAAAGAGAAGTTTAAGTGATCAGCTCCTCTCCAGTGCTATGCAGATTCCCTGAGTGCTTGGGAGTTTCAGGTTTGTGAAATCAGGGCGTTTAACCAGATGCCAAAGACTGATGAGTGACTTCAGGTGTCTTAATATTGTAGTGCCTAAAAATGCTGTAAAGGGAATAAGAGAGATTAGATATAGTGTATGGAAATTAAACAGCTTTGACCCGTCTTTAGGCACCTGATGCGGGAGCAGCCAAAACCTCTAATTACCTGAAAGGTTGGCTCCACAAGTACATAGGGAAGCTGAGAAATGGGCTTTCCTTTTAGAAGAAAGGAGTGTTAAATATGCAGTGATTCAACTGTATTTATATTAAAAAAAAGGGAGAAATTTTCCATCTGCTTTTTGTTTTGCATACAGAGAAACTTCAAAGACTTCCTCACTGTTTATTTTTATAAACGAACGTATAAAACCATATATACAACCGTACAAATACACAATATTGAACAAAGGGGTGTGTGTGTGTGTACATATACACAGATGCATACATTAAATTACAGTTTGGTGGTGGATCCAAAAGTACTTATTTGTGTAGTAAACAAGCCCTACATTTCAACCCCTCAGCACAGTGCACGTTCCCATAAAAAGTACCACTGTGTTAAGTAATTACATTTTTAAACCATTTGGGAAGGACTTGTAGGAAGGACAGGAAAGGTCCCCGCCTGCTGGATGCACAGTGGCTAAACACAGCTCTGGCCCTGCCGGGGATGCAGCTATTCTCCTGCAAACCTTCCTGAGAATACTGAAGAAACTGCACACTGCCTATTTGGATCCGCCAGCAGCAGTTTTCCTATTCCAAGTACCATATCACTCCCTGGCACACATATTTACCTTGGCTGAATCCCTCAGTGCCTTGGTGGCTGTGTAAGAAAGCTGTGCAAAGCCTGGCTGAACATGGGAACTTCTGCACCTTGTACATCTTGTGTGCAGGATGAACCAAGGCAAATCCTAAGTCATCTCATTGCATTTGGAGTAGTGACAACTCTTTGACACATGGAAAGGGGCCAGCTACCAGACCAGCTCAGTTTTCCTTGTTTAATCTCTTAAGCACATTTTCAGGCTTAACTGCTTGAGTGGCAGAACCCCCATCAGCAGTTTAAAAAGCAATTATTTTGAATCTGCTCAGACAATATTTTTATCTGTAAGATTCTGCCCAGCTACTGCATATTAGAAATGATATGAATCACTCTGAAATATTAGTTGATAAGATTCATGACCTTAAAAACATTATTAAGAGTAGGATATAAGGCATACACAGTTTCATTCTGGCCAGGGGGGACACAGCATTTTAAAGGAAGTGTTAATTACCACGAAGATGGTAGAAAAATCTTTAGTGGAAAAGTAAAGTTCCCTGTATGATCAGTCATGAATTCTGCCCTTCACTTAACACAAAAAAACAAACCAGATGAGTTATAACTCTGCAAATCCCTACTGGAAAAGTCACTTTTCCAGAAAGAATTTTTTTCATACCACTGTGTTCTTCTGAGCCACCATAGCAAAGGCGTGAGTGGCAGCTCTGTTTCCTCAGGTCTTCCTGCTACTAACAGTTGAGTTTTCATAAGAATGATCTATTGTCTGTAGTTATTGAATGACATTTAGGAAAATTTCCATTTGTGTTTTTCTGTGCATGCAGTGAAACTTTCAACATCCTCCACTGGTTACCGCAGCGTCAGAGATTAAAGAGACCCACTGGCTCACCTCATTCACTGCGCCTGCCTTTCTCCTGCTGAAGCATGTCCTATTTTTCAGAATTGTTTACCTGATTAGCACATGCAATTACTGATGTGTGCATAAGGCTCAGTTCAGGTTTTGAATGTTCCCTGAACCTTTCCCTCTAGATCAAAGCTCCCACGTCCTCCTGCGCCAGATCAGCCTCCTGCTGAAGTCGGTGCAACTTTGGCTGTTAACTTTGGCCCACGAACACATTCCTGGAGTGCAGAATTAGGTGTGGGCTCCAGCGCTTTGCTGCATCAGGACCTTTGTTAGAAACAGAATCTGAGCCTTCGTGTTTTTACATTATCAGTCATTTGTGAATTCCTTATAATTTTTTTAATGACTTTTGCAGAGAGTAGTCAGATGCTATTAAAGTTTTACTGAATTAAATTGGAGAAACTAATTTTGCTCTTAGTATTTTATTTCAGTGTGTAACTTGATTTTTAAGAAGCACTTTGTATTGCATGGCCGTTTTCATTTGCTTTATAACCATAACATAAAGGTTTCCCTGGAGTCATGGAAAAATTACCTTCTACGTCCCATATCTAATTAACACCATGTATGTTGCCTAACTCCTTATAATTCACTCCTGTGCAGAGTATATAGAACATGATTGGAAAAATAATTTGAAGCAATGAGAAAAAAATGCCTTTTGTCATATATATGATATGGCCAAATACACTTCTAATCAAACTAGATTATAAAAGAAAGGACAGCAGCACTAAGATATCTGATGCTGAAAAGAGACACCAAAGGCTTAATTAAAAAGTGTGCTTATGTTTTTAAAGGGGACTGTGTTTAAAGCATAGTAATGAAACCCTTCTTGCTGAATAGCTTGGTGACCTGTCTGTGTCTGGGGCTGTAGCTGCCTGGCTCCCTGGTGAGAGCCCTGATCTGCCATTCGATGGGTCACAGAAGAGCTGCTAAGCCCCCAGCGTGTTCTGGTGGGTCACAGGTTTCCAGGAGGGAGAGCAGTCAGCCGATGCACAGTTAATTGCAGGGCTGGGGTCTATCATGGGGACATAGCCAGATGAGCCACTGCAATCGAGTAAATCCAAGTATTGCCTCACAGCTGAGGGCGTGGTAAGACTTTGAACCGTTCTAACTAGATTGTAAGTGCAGTCTGGCCAGGCTGTAGGGATTTTCATTCTTTTTTTTTTTTTTTTTTTTTTTTCTTTTCCTTTCTCCCTGTGGAGCCTGGAGGACTAACATGATTTGGAGAGAGAGCAAGTGTCAGTAGACTCAATTCTTGCTAGTGTATCAGCAGTGGAACCAAATTCCAAATGAAGAGGTTAACCCCTTACCCTCTGCAGATTCATTGAAGTTAATCAGATCATGCGTGTGTAAGCCAGGGCAGTGCTAAAGGCAAGAGGCTGGATTTTTGCATCCTGCATAAATTACACGTGGAGGCAGAAAGCTGGGGCACACGCAAGGAACTGAATCAGTCCACAGTCACTCAGTAGCAGCACTTGTCATGTCAGCCAAAGGCAGTCTTTGCTCCTGCTGCAAAGTTGTAGCCTTTTCTAGGACCTGTCACAGCAAGGCTCGGTTCTGACCTGCCACCCCTTTGCCCCCTTCACATGAGATGGACACCTAGAATGCCCTGAGTTGGAAGGGACCCACAAGGATCATCAAGTCCAACTCCTGTCCCTGCACAGGACAACCCCAAATTCACACCATGGCTCTGAAGGCCTTGTCCAAGTGCTTCTTGAATACCGTCAGGCTTGGCGCCATGACTGCCTCCCTGGGGAGCCCGTTCCAGGGCTCCACCACCCTCTGGGGGAAGAATCTTTTCCTAACATCCAACCTA
>VZTV01062452.1:13684-30022 GCA_013400875.1 Anhinga rufa
AGCTTTACTGATATCCAAAAAGATTACATTGACTGGCTCTCCTTGATCAACTAGGTGGGTGACCTTGTCATAGAAGGAAATTAAGTTTGTTAGGCAGGACTTTCCCCTCGTGAACCCGTGCTGGCTGGGACCAATGACTGCACTGTCTTTCAGGTGTTTTTCAATTACTCCCAGAATAATCTTCTCCATAATTTTACCAGGCACAGAAGTGAGACTGACAGGCCTGTAGTTACCGGGGTCAACCCTGTTGCCCTTCTTGAAGATTGGGACAACGTTTGCCAGCTTCCAGGCAACTGGGACCTCTCCAGATTCCCAAGAGCATTGAAAAGTCATTGACAGAGGTCTCGCTATGACATCAGCCAGCTCTTTAAGTACTCTTGGATGAATCCCAACAAGCCCCATTGACTTATAGGGATCTAGCTGGAGCAACAAGTCCTGCACAAGTTCGGAGTTTATTAGGAGTTTAATTCCCACAGTCATGGTTCACTAGCCCAGGGCTCTGGGGTCCCTGAGCCCTCCATCGGTGTTGAAGACCAAGGTGAAGAAAGCATTAAACGTCTCTGCCTTATCTATGTCCCTTTTTGTGAGGTGACCACTCTCATCAAGCAGTGGGCTAATACTATTTCTAGCCTGCCTTTTGCCATTAATGTATTTAAAAAGGCCCTTCTTATTGTCCTTCACAGTACTGGCCAGCTTCAACTCTAACTGAGCTTTGGCTGCACGTTATTTCTTCCCTGCAGTGGTGGACAGCATCCCTATAGTCCTCCCATGTTGCCTGACCTTGCTTCCACTGGCTGTATACTTTCTTTTTTCTCCTTATTTCATGAAGAATATCCCTGCTCAGCCAAGCTGGCCTTTTGCCTCCCCTCCTCCATCTTCCCAGTGGAAAGTCAGCTCGTGTGGGACCCCATGAGCCTCTTGTTTTCAGATATTGGTCACTGCTGGGCTCTTCTCTGCAGGGCTTGTCACCACTGGTTGTATCCGGGTGTTTTAAGGTCACATTGCATTTCCTTACAAGAGGAAGAGAAGGAAAAGATATAAACATATAGTCATCTCTTCTATACTTGCACTTAAAAAATAAACATTCCCTTTCTGTGCTTCTAAGAAGATGTGGTGTGATTTCCTGAAGGAGAAGGAAGGGGGAAGAGGGCTAAGAAGAAAGGCAATTAGGAAAACAAATATTTTTGATTTTAAAAAAATAAACGTATGTGTTTATTTTGTCCAGAAAAATGAAAATGTCCACCCGTTTCAGAAACCACTGATTTTCTACTGGAAAAAAAGAAAGAAAAAAGGAAACAGAAATTCCTCATTTGATTATTGTTTTGGGGCAAGTAAGTAAATACAATACAAATTTTCTTCCCTGCATAATTCGGTACCAACCAGCTCTCTGTCCTTTTGCAGTCGTTCAGGGAAGAGACCCCACCCTCCTATCTCGTGTACCCTGGAGTGGGGACCACTACTCACCCATCTGCCATGGGTCCTTGTCTGACCACCCCACCATGGCTCATGTGTGGGTCACCAGAGTCTCTGCACTGGTCCTCCATGTGTCTTTATACTTCCCTTCCACTGACATGGAAATAGCAGTCTGTATGGTCTGCTGGTGTAAGTTCACATCCCACTGACTTCAGCTCAGCTCATCTGATTTGCATCAGCTACTGATTTGGCCCTGCCCAGGACAGGGAATGTCCATTCACGTTGAAATGGGTGGAGTTACTCCAGACTGATGCTCATGTACATGAGAGGAGAGACTGTGAAGAAACACTGTTGGGCTTATAAACTCACTTGGAGAAGTGGACTTCAAAGGTGTCTGATAGATGTCTCACATAGGGTAAGGAAAGAAGACATAGTATTTGGCAAATTGGTTAGAGCATCAAAAAACAAGGTGTAAAGTGTACACTGGTGGCACAGCCATGGTGGTCTAAGGGATGTAACCCAGGCATTTTGGGAAGAAGTATTTTGCACCATAAATTACTAACTTGGCTTCAGCAAACGACAACTAAAACAAATGTACCTGCTTAAGCAAAGGCTACCAAAATTAGGAAGCTGGTTCCCCCCACCTCCATTGCATATACAGGCAGTCCTCTCTGCAGTCTCGTATCTTGTGTGCAGGACCTAAGATGACTTGAGATCAAGCTTAAAATATTTCTGTCCCCTCCCTCCCACAAATTCTGATTTTTTTCCTTCAGGAGGAAGAAAATCTGTCCTGAACATCCATTTTCCCTTCTTTTCTCATTCCTTTCATATGCAAAAAGCCCTGCATCCTCTTTTGCTTTCTTATTTTAATATGTGTAGGATTTAATAGCTTCCTCCCCCCTTTCCGACCTTGGTCCTGTGCTTTTCCTGCATAGGTTATGAGGCGTACGCCTTGGGTGGGTTGTGAGGTGCTGGAGGACTCTGCTCTGGATTCAGAAATGCTGCAGATACTTGACACACCAAAGAAGTCAAGTGAGCAGTGTGAGATGTTTATTAATTGAGAAATGCATATCTCATGTACTGAAATGGAGCGCAGAGAGAAATTGGTTCAGGGTGCTGAAACACAGGCGCTGCCGGCTGAAGCTCATTCGCCTTTTGCTAAAGGAAGGGATCAGTCGCAAACCAAATTTCTTTCTGCATTAACCAAATTGCCTGTTGCACTGTATATTTCTTTTATTAAATCAAATGTTTCCAGCTTTAAACTGCAGCTGTCAGTTCTTGAATCAAATATATTGACTATTAAACTTGTCACCTGGGAAATGACATCCATATTCTATTCCAAACAAATAGCGGTTGTTTACCAGTCTCTGAGCTGATAAAGAAGGTACACAAAATACTACAATTTGGGATTAGATAAAATGCACCAAACACCTTCCAAACTGAATTGAGATCTGCTTTCTTGGCCACTGCAAATAGAGCTTTATGCCTGCAAAGAAGCTCTTCCTTTCAACTTCTCTTTTAGGGACATTGGTCATGTAGTGTGGCATTAATACTGTTGAAATGAGCTTTCCTTATCAATATGGTAATAATTGGCTGATGAGTAGAGCTCACTAGGTAATGAAATTTTGGAATTAAATACATGTATTATTCCGAAATGGAAACAAGTTACATTTCAATATTTCCCACAGAGCGGGAGTAGAAGGTAAATGAGAGAGGAAATAGTCAGTGTGAAAATGAAGACAACTTTAGATTTTAATCTTTTGAAGATTTCTTTTTTTTTTTTTNATTTATATTCTGGGCTAAGAGCATCCCTCAGCCCTGGTTTTCTAATCTAGATGAGGTCTGTGTCTTGGCCACAGGTCTGGATTTTCCTTCCATGGAAGCAAGCATCTGGTTGGGCTGCGTGTGCCCAACCTGCACTTCGGGACAGGTTGAGGAGTCAGGTGTTTGTAAGAGAAGTGTTCCCACCCTACCCACCGTATAAACAGCTTAAATTCCTTGGACTGCCCCAGGGCTTCAGAGTTTAGGGACTTCCAGGCTCCCAGTGCCCTGCAGCTCAGTGAACAAAAGAGGAGACTAGGAAAGCCCAGAAAGCAAATTGCCAAGCAGGAAAAAATGGGCAGAGTGCTGTAAAACTGGAGAAGGCTGGCTTCTCCCTGACTGCTCAGTCTCTGCAGCATGTGGAGATGGTGCTCCTTGACAGCCAGCTAACACTTGTTTTCCTCTCCTTTTTCAAGGGAATGGGTATCTTGACCAGGACTATGGTGACTTAGGGCTTCCGTTACAAAATATTTTACCTTGAAAGGTTCTCTGAAGAATTTAGAAAAGAAACTAGTTCATTTTAATATTACGTTGACACTGCCTCAGCTCCTGCGGGGCTGTGAGGAGTACAGAGCAGCCCTACGGGGCTGATCTGTTTGGAGGCAGGGAGGGAGAGAGTGGGGTCTCTCTTACCACTTGTGTTATGCACAGCTGCCAAGCTGGTCCTGTGCACGGAGTGACTCTCCCACAGAGCAGTCAGACTGTCTAACCTTAAACCCTGTGAATAAAAATAAAAAGCAAGGCAATAAGTGAAGCCGCTCACCCTGGTTTCTAGTGTCCTGAGCTTCCAGGGGAGAGATCTGGTTTCTGAAAATAACTTTTTTTCTTTTGGAAGGTCCTCTCTTTTTATACAGAAGGGTTAAAACCAAATGCCTGAATTCAGGTAACCAGAAGTTTAGTGTGCTGGAGAGCCAGTTCCAAATATTATAACTCGATCCCCTTTCCGGTAAAGATCCATGGGCAGCTTTTGAGCTGTGCATGCTCAGCATAACCTTTGCTGCAGTAATAGTCAGGAGCTGGGCTCAGGCACATAATCGGGCTGGGGCTCAGCAGAGTGGGGTTTAATTCCTTGAACTGACATGGCTTTCCTGTGTGATTCTTGGCAGGTCACCAAATCTCCCTGGGCCTCATTCCCTGTCTGCAAAATCACACCTCTCAGACCTGCTGCCTCTAGAGAGAGCTGGGGAAAGGCCATTCATTATTATGTGTTTGTAAATGGGGGGGCTTTTCTTTTGGACAAGGCCCCCAGACAATCTCGTAACACCAATCGCGAGATAAAGCAGGCAGATTATCTTAAATAGTCTGGCAGATGTTGGAGAGGCTCCAGCCACACAGCGGTCAGGAGGTATAATGCAAACTGCTTGTACAGCACTGAAAAGACTCACTGTCCTTTTGTAGCTTACCCCTTGTGAACAACCCATGATTTATTTATTGAGGAGTAGTTTCTGAGTCACCTTCTTCTCCACATTATGAAAACACTGAGAAAGTGAGTCATTTTGAGGAACAGAGCCTACAGCACTCAGTTCTCACCCTGGAACAGGAGAGGGAGAGCCCAGCAGGTGGGCTTGGAGGAGATGGAGAGCAGGAGATGCAGCCTGCTTCTCTCCAAGGACTGTTGCCTGACCTTGGGAAAGTCACATAGCCTCTTTAGGATTTAGACCATAAACTGAGAATGATGGCCTGGCCTTGCTTAGAAAGATGTTTTTTTATGGGATGTCTCCATTAGAGATGTAAGACTGTCGGCTTCTGTGGTTACAGGGTCCTTTCAGGAGCCTTGGACAGGGAGAGTGATAAAAGTGCAGATGCAATAACTGACTCTAAATGTAAAATGTGGCTGCAAAGACAGCCAGAGTAATCTGTTCCCCATGTTTGCAGTGGATGGGAGAAAAGGCAATGTCCTGAAATTATAGTAAGGAAAGATAGCTTAAATGTTAGGAAAAACCTGAAAGTGATGTTGAATGCTGGAATAGATTGTCTGGGGAGAGGGTGGACTCTCCAGCCCTGGGATTTTAACCCCAGTTAGATGCACATCTGTTTGGGATGGTTCAGGTGGAGCTGCTTCAGGCTGCTTATTTCTGGCTCTGTGCACAGAGGAGTTGACTGCATTCCCTGAACAGGCTGGCCTTTAGCAGGACCCTCCGTAACTGACTGCCTCAGCATATTGGAGTGCAAAGAAGACAAATATTTAATGTGCCTAATTATTTGCTTCGTTCGTTTCTGTCCTGCTGTTCTTTGATATCTTCACTTTCACCACTGGCACAGATAAGAAAGCTCAGTGCTTTCCCCTGCCTGTGGAAAATTTGCCTCTCCATTCATCAAACCCTCCTTTGATTTTGACAGTTGTTCCTTGCTGCTTTCCAGCTCATCTGCAGTTCTAGTACTGCCTCCACCCTGCAGGCATCATGTAGCTGTTTTTGGCTACACACAGTTGCTAATCAGGGTATTTGATAATGATTGGCCTTTAGTCTCCTCTAGCTGGTGGTTCATTGAAGTGTTCAGGCTTTCTGGCTATTGCTGTCCGGTGATTGGAAGAGGCATTAGCAAGGCTGGGACCCTGGAGTCTTCATGAAGCTTTTATCTCACAAATGGGAGCTTCCTGCTAATGAAGAGCAAAGAACACAACATGAAGATGAAAGTCCATCTCTGTGGCTGGCTTTCTTTCACTGTTCTCATGATGTGAGCTCGAGCAAGTGTCCCCTCTGGCAGAGCTGTCCCTGCCATTTCCACCCCTGCCCTCCCCAGCAGAGCATCGGTATAGGCAGTTCCCCTTCTTCCTTCTCTCACCTCTCCTCTGTGTGACTTCAGTCTGGGTTTTGCTCTGGCCTCACACAGCCACCTCCTGCCACAGCTGATGCTCCCTGTCCTGCTCTGTCTGTGGCAGACCAGTCCCTCCCCTCCCTGTCAGCCCATGCGATGGGGGTCTCCACATCCCACAGGACCTGGTAGACACCAAGGGAGCAATGTAGGTAACCCTGCTCCATGGAGTCCCCTCTGGGGACTTTGGCTTTCCCATCCTTGCCTCAGACCGTGAGGTGGTATACCCAGTCAGCTTTTTTTCCTTATGAAGGTCTCTAAATCACTAATCTCCCTTGTAGGGAGCATGAGGGCTGTCCACCACTCCTTTCTGCTGCCTGACTTAGCCACTGGAGCATTAGAAATCAGGATATCAGTGGGTTGAAGCCACTTTGAAACACCTCTTTCAAGAGGAAAAGAGGTGAAGTCTCACTGCATGTGCTAGAAAACACTCATCCAAGGTGCCCTCTCATTTTTAGGAACAAATAGCACTGCAAGCACCACAAGCAGCACTGTGTAGCCTGAACCCCGAGGAGGTGAAGGTGCCATCTGTGTTGTGTTCGTGCCACTGATACAAGTTGAGACACCAGTCCTGATCTGCCTCTCTGTGTTGGATCTGTGTGTGAAGACAGCTGGTAAGTTTGGTACGAAGATTTGCTTTCTCTGCTTGATGCATGGTCAGCTGTCACTGCCCGGGAAGAGGCTTGTGTGAGGCTGTGTGGTGTTCCCTGCACACTGGGCAGGGTTGGTTAGGAGAGCAAATAAAACTCAAGGATGTATAAAGGAAGGGACAGAAAGTACTTAGGATACAACCTTGTGAGTGTTTCACCATTTCACAGATCAGTGGTACTGAAACTTCCGTCTGAACAAGGGGACAGAGGAAGGCATCTTTCAGGAAGAGAGGATAAAAGCATCTTTTTCTGCAGTTCAAGTAGACCGTGTGAGGGATGTCGAGTGCCCTCTACATCAGCCACATACAGAGCTGGTGCATGGAAAAACTCTTGGATGATCACAAGAACAGAAAGGTGTAAGCTGGCCCACAGTGAACAGTCACCACGTTAGCAGGTGGGGGTTTCCCCCCATCAGAGCTGTGAGTCTCTGCAGCAATAAGAGGGGGAAACCTGCAGACTAGTTTTAAGACAGAGCTTGATGGATTTTGAAGTCTCCTGAGTCCTTCCAATCCTACATTTCTAAAAAAGATACTGGAGAAAAAGAAGAACTATAGAGGGGATAAGAGAAATGCTAAGACACGGCAAGCTGTCTTTGAAAGACTGTGAAAAATTAGAAGTGTGGGAGGGAGAAATGGAAGGCAAGACGCTAAAACTAAAAAAAGAGAACAAACTCCAAAAAGCACCTCCACCCTCTATCAAATGGTGCAGGGTACATAAATCAGGCTTTGCTGCTCCCCCTCCTTGTCAGCCAGGGGCTTCCAGTAACACTGAAAGGCAATACGTGGCAAATTTATCTACTCAGCCCCACAGCGATGCAGCGCACAAGTAACCTGTGGGAAATGGCTGCCATTAGGCACCACCGAGTCAGAGAGTCTAGCAGGAAGGATTAGAACTGGATAGGGCTGGTGAGAGCATCTGTGGTTATATATGAACAGATAAAAATAAGCATTATAAACTTGCATGCTTCCAGACACAGGCAACCTCAAACTCCTCAGGGTGAAGAAACTTCCCTTATAAATAGGTTATTCCATAACTGTCCGTGGCATTAGCTACTGTCAGAGACAGGATACCGGAATAGATGGGCCCCTGGCAATTCCTCTGGAGAAACTATCCTTCCAAAATAAAGACCCTAAAAAAATTCCCTGTAACAAAGAAGAAATTATTGAGTTGTTTATTAAATAAGTCAATTTGAATAGGCAGAACAGCAGTTCCTTTATTTCCCCCTCAGTTCGAACTGTTGGTCTCAGAAGGAAAAATGAAACCACTGCCCTGAGTAGCAGAATAGAATCTTCAGCACTTGCTTCTTCCAGAATAAAAGGCCTATATTTAGAGGATCCCAAGTATTAGCGATATACTGAGCTGGCAACTGGTTTGGGCAAATTTCCAAACCCATCTGATTTTCCACATAAGTTAGACATTTCAGTAACATAAGAAGTTGAGAAGAGAGCCAAAAATAGGGTTTTGCTATCTTTACAGCCCAACCTGCTGTATTTAATACAGTTTTGGGAGGAAGTGTTTGATAGGATTTGATGCAGTCAATATTAAACTGCATCTGATTTTAGAATGGGTGTGTTTTTGTGCATATGCTCACATACATGTAAGTGCATACACACTTTGCACGTGCATGTATAGGTGTATACAGAGTAAGGTATCCGGGCTTTTTTGTTAGGTTCATTGCTTGCTTAATTATACATTCATTCATTGTCTTTGACAGCTGTCTGTCTATCTAGCTGTCTGTCTACCTATCTATCATGGGACTTATCTAGCATGGGTGTATTAGAACAGAAATCAGGCTCTAAATTTGTGCAGAGTTGAGCGCCTTTGATTTAAAAGCTCTAATAACTCTTCTTTAAAGGAGAAATACAGATGCATGAGACTATGATAAAGGATGGCAAATGCTATGCCTCTGAATCACTGTAACAGTTGCAGGGTCCCCTAGTCAGTAGTTTGCAGATACCTCACCCTGATATGACAACCATGCTAGGTACAAATTGCATCTTGCTTTAAGAGAAGTAAGTGGTTTTTATAGCTACTTTCCAGAATATCACAGCGGAAATAACAGCAATTTCTGTAGTGAGCCTTCCATCACCCCATGTAATCTGCCCTTCCTTCACACCATTTTTGATTGATCATACATTTTGCATAGACCATTTGGGCTGGTGATTCCTATGCTTGTTCTCTATCCAAGAGTCAATCTTTTCACAAAGGAAGATTACAGTTTAAGTTTTTTATTTCTGCATTGGTCAGGTGTGGTCCAAAGGTATTTGTCCTACCTGTTTAGCTCTTTTCAGGGGTGTCTTTATTATGATGTGATCTTCCAGGTGAGAACTGAAGCTAGTTTCATATACTTAAATGTTTGTCCCTAGGACTTGTGTTTCGTAATGGCCGGGCAAAACCAAAAGCTTCAAATCAGCAATGGAAATTTTTAAGCACAGCAACTTAAGTGGAGTTTAGACAGCATGAATCTGGGCCACAGTATTTTCAATCTGCAATAAAAGGAACTCAGTGTATTTTGGATACTGCCTCATATTAATAATCATGGCTGGAAAAAGAGAATCCAAACAGACCCCACATCAGAAACATATAAGTGCAGCTCAAAATGCATCAAAGTAATTAATGTAAAAATCATTGGCTTGTTTGGCAGTTTGCAAGTGGTATGACTGTTTGGTCATGCTGGAGTTTTCCTGATTGCACAATTCCATCCTGGTCTAGTATCAGCCACCTCACCTGCATGTCGGTGCATGCGTGGGCTGTCTTTACTGCAAACTAGATGTTAGGTGTGAGCAGAAAAACATAAAGATAAGTCAGATAGTCTATCATCAGATATGATGTCATGAGTGCTGCCTGAAAGTCACTCATTCTTGAGTGGCAGAGCTTCCTCACGGAGTCCTTGCCTGATCTGACAGCTCTGACAGCTCTAGGAGCTGCTTGGAGAGGAGCTGGCCTGTCAGACGTGGGGAAACTCAGGAAATCCAGCGATGCTCACAAGTCCAGGATGTCACAAAGTCAAAAGAGAGATTGCGGTGAAGTGTTTGAGAGATGTGGGTTTCTCCTGTGTGACTTGTGAACACCAGGGCATCTAGGACCTACTTCTAAAGGGCTTTGAAAAAGAAACACCCAGAAAAGCAAGTCTATTACCAGTGGCACATATGTAATGCAGCTGTTATTGTTAAAGCACGTGACAAAGATTTTACCCTCTCATTAGTTAGGAACTATTATGGGGTCATTATTAGGTAAATATTATCCTCATTTTATCATCGTCTTAGATATACAGGTTGACATTTCTAAACTATTAGTTAGTTTTAGTGCAGTGCATGAGCATAGCATAGGAAATGTAGAAATGTTGTTTCTCTTTTCCATGCATTAATAAAAGGATTTGTTTCAACCCATTTTTAAACATTTTGGTAGTGTTTTTTAAATATCATATATAAAAACCCCAGGCAAATTATCAGAAAGAGGAGCATAGAACAATCCCATATGGCTAAGTGATTTGAGCAAATATATAAATGAAAACATCTTTTTTAGACGGGTCAGATATTAAGACGTGACCTTCAAAACTGTTTAGTGGCAACGAGTTCAACAGACTCAGATTGTTTAAGCTAAGCAATTGCCTGTATACTGACTCCTATTTGAAGGGGATAGATAGAGGCCAGGATAACTCCATCTCCAAAAAATCCCTGCTTTGTGTATTCCTTGCCCTATTCATAGAATCATAGAATCATAGAATGGTTTAGGTTGGAAGGACCTTCAGAGATCATCCAGTCCCACCCCCTGCAGTGAGCAGGGACATCCCCAACTAGACCAGGTTGCTCAGAGCCCTGTTCAGCCTGACCTTGAATGTTTTCAGGGATGGGGCATCGACCACCTCTCTGGGCAACCTGTGCCTGTGTTTCACCCCCATCACTGAAAAAAATTTCTTCCTTGTATCTAGTCTAAACCTACCCTCCTTTAGTTTAAAACCGTTACCCCTTGTCCTGTCACAACAGGCCTTGCTAAAGAGATTGTCCCCATCTTTCCTATAGTCCCCCTTTAAGTACTGAAAGGCCGCAATAAGGTCTCCCCGCAGCCTTCTCTTCTCCAGGCTACACAACCCCAACTCTCTCAGCCTGTCTTCAGAGGAGAGGTGCTCCAGCCCCATGATCATCTTCGTGGCCTCCTCTGGACCCGCCCCAACAGGTCCATGTCCTTCTCGTGTTGAGGGCTGCAGAGCTGGACACAGTTAGGGTTTGTTTTGTCGAGTGTGGTCTTCTGGGATATAGCCTTTTAGGCTCAGGAGAGGAGCCCCTAATACAGCCATCTGCAGCTTTGCTTTTAGTGTCTTTCCTGTTGCTTCATTTTCATAATTAATCCTTCATTATTTTCTAGTTTTGCTCCTGTATTGGGTTTGCGTGGCAAGGCTTTGGTAGTGGGGGGCTACAGGGGTGAGCTTCTGTGAGAAGCTGCTAGAAGCTTCCCCCATGTCCAATAGAACCAAGGCCAGCCAGCTCCAAGACGGGCTCACCACTGGCCAAGGCCAAGCCCATCAGTGATGGTGGTAGCGCCTCTGGGATAACGTATTTAAAAGGGGGGGAAAAAAGCTGCTGCGTAACAGTAGCTGGATGAGAGGATTGAGAATATGTGAGAGGAGCAACTCTGCAGACACCAAGGTCAGTGAAGAAGGAGAGGAGGAGGTGCTCCAGGTGCTGGAGCAGAGATTCCCCTGCGGCCCGTGGTGAAGACCATGGTGAGGCAGGCTGTCCTCCTGCAGCCCATGGAGGTCCATGGTGGAGCAGATATCCACCTGCAGCCTGTGGAGGACCCCACACCAGAGAAGGTGGATGTCTGAAGGAAGCTCATGCTGGAGCAGGCTCCTGGCAGGACCTGTGGACCTGTGGAGAGAGGAGCCCACGCTGGAGCAGGTTTGCTGGCAGGACTTGTGACCCCGTGGGGGACCCACACTGGAGCAGTCTGTTCCTGAAGGACTGCACGCCATGGAAGGGACCCATGATGGAGCAGTTCATGAAGAACTGCAGCCCGTGGGAAGGACTCACGTTGGAGCAGTTCGTGGAGGACTGTCTCCCGTGGGAGGGACCCCACGCTGGAGCAGGGGAAGAGTGTGAGGAGTCCTCCCGCTGAGGAGGAAGGAGCAGCAGAGACAATGTGTGATGAGCTGATCTCAATCCCCATTCCCTGTCAACCCTGTGCCACTGCAGGGGAGGAGGTAGAGAAATCAGGAGTGAAGTTGAGCCTGGGAAGAAGGGAGGGGTGGGGAAGGTGTTTTAAGATTTCATTTTATCTCTTATTACCCTACTTTGATTTGATTGGTAATAAATTAAATTAATTTCACCATATCAAGTATGTTTTGCCCGTTACAGTAACTGGTGAGTGATCTCTCCCTGTCCTTATCTCGACCCATGAGCCTTTTGCTATATTTTCTCCCCCCTGTCCAGCTGAGGAATGGGAGTGATAGAGCGGCTTTGGTGGGCACCTGGCATCCAGCCAGGGTCAACCCACCACAGCTCCTATTATATTTCTTCGTAAGGAATATATTACGATTCAAATACTTTGCATCCTTTTAAATAACATGACCATTTATTTAAAGGCCTGGTTCTGTCCTCTTAAGCCACTCACCACTCTATGAAAGTGATATTCTTGGATGTCCTGTTTGCTGTTGAATAATGTCTGAAACAAATCTTACTTGCCACCAAATAAAGCACTTGGGTTGATTTTTTTTTTTTAATCCCTAAAATACCAGCCTCACAAAATCAATCTGGACTCGGAAGACTGGGCTGTGCTCTCTCTTTCTTGTGCCACTGATGAAGAAATCTGCAGTCATGACAATGCTATTGAAGAGGCAGGAGTTGAGCAGAATGGCTCTTGCTCTCTCACCACAGCACTGGGGAGAAGTAAACATTTACTAGAAACCGCAAACCAAACAGGTGCTGTGTAAAGGGTGTGCACATAGATCCTGATTCTGGGCTTATAGAATCATAGAATCACAGAATGGTTTGGGTTGGAAGGGACCTTTAAAGGTTATCTAGTCCAACCCACCTGCCATGAGCAGCTGCTTCTTCAACTAGATCAAGTTGCTCAGAGCCCGTCCAACCTGACCTTAAATATTTCCAGGGATGGGACATCTACAACCTTATGTGCTGCTATTTAAGTCAGAAGCACAATCCCATCGTGTGTCCCACATAGTGTTACTGCTGAGGGAACTCAGTATATATAAAACAAAAATTAAGCTTAGGAAACAGCTCTATTGAGTCAGAAAGTGTTATTTTTCACAGACAGGGTTTTTTTTTGTTTGTTTGTTTGTTTAACATAACACCTTGGAGGCCCCCTAAAACATTGTTCCTTTTGAGATCCTGAGTTGCTCATACTGCCTTATCACAGGAGGGATTTTGGGGTAGGCAGGAACCCCAGGATGTATACAACCTGCTGCAAAACACATTGCTCAGACCTCGCTGCTGAAAGGGCTGAACAGTAATAACTTCCAAAGAAACCCATAGCGTGGAAAAACGGGTCGGTAAGTAATTGCACAAGATGCTCTCTGGGTTAATGCTATATCTTCATGTGCTTGTCTGCCTGTTCAGTGCGCCTGTGCATACAGACACATTTGTGCATGCATACCAATCCTTGTGCATATGTACCTCCTGAAGAGGACTGCCAGGAGTAATTTTTCTCCTTCAATCATTTTGCCCGCCTGCGCTCAGATCCTCTCACACAGCCGCTGCTGAGGCATATTGCAGATCTCTGCCCAGTGAGCGTGTGTGTACGCACAGCTTTGCACTTCTGGTGGTTCAGTGGTGTGTAATGCTCTCCGTGTTATGCTCAAATGGCTGTGATTTGATCTCTGATAGCCCTACTCAGACTTGAAAAGGCATCCACAGTTTCCAGAAAGTACTCTCCATGTTGCAGAGCACCAGGCCAGGGAGCTGCTTCACAGCAGTTTCCCACAGGAAGGGAGGTGTCTGCACTGACCTTGTGATGATGAAATCCTTGGCTGATCCCGACAAGGTTCAGCTCCCAGAGTATTAGCGGCAAAGCTGACATCCTCTGGACTCCATGGAGCATGACTGGGAACAGCAAGAACAGCAGAGTCCAGGAGAAGGAAGCACAATTAAATAAATACCCCCTTTTCCCGTGCACAAAGGGAGAATTGATACCCCGGTCAAAAAGCCAAGTGCTGTTATAGCAGTTCTCCATTATAGGCATGTGTTTATTGGCTTTAATAAAATGTCAGAGAGGATGCCAATGCAGATTTGTGGAATAGATATTAAAACATCCTTTAAAACAGTTTGTTATGTATGGTCCATGTAGCATGAGCATTCCAGTGTTTTAAATAAAAAATGGGAGCAAAGATGCAAAATGTCTTGCTTTGAGGTTTCATATCACAGCTGCTAACTTTATTCCCTTTAAATGATGGTGTAATCACCAAGCTGATGTGAAAGTTCCTAATAAGGCATTGTAGTCTGTATCTTTAAGGGAGGTGAGCTGTTTCACAAGGATACATTTAACCCTTTGATTTCATGAGGACTCAAACCATCACCTCTGTTCATCTCAGACCTTCAAAAGAAACTGCAGGATCTGATTGGTGAATGTTGCAAACACCTAGCCTGAACCTGACCTGAGCTTGTGATCTCTCTCTGAGTGGTGACATCAGGCTTTCTCTAACCTGGCTATGGGAATAGACTTCCCATGACAAAGTGAGAAGCACAAGCCCTTATGACTGCAACATGAGACTGTGCTTGAATTTACTCAGAGTAAGAAAGTGGAGTGATGAAAAACGTCACCTGTGCTGCTGTACTGACCTGGCTGCTCTTCTGGACTGTATTTGATGGAGCAATCAGTATGGTGCTGCTACAAAGATTAGTGGAAACAGCAAGTGTGGAAAATATTTTCTATTGACAGAATGGCTACGGTGATTTTACAGTTGAAATCTTACCTCTTGCATTTTTTGGCTGCTGGGATATAAGCCCCAATCCTTTTCGTTTTATTGTTTCTAGTACCTTGTGACTCAAAGCGCGTTTGAAGAGCAAGGCTGAACTGGGACCTTTGAGCAGGAATCTCCTCTAGCCTGAATGCTGGAGCAGCCAGTGCTTGCAGAGCACAGCTCTTTATCTTGTGAAATTACGTGCACTTACCCATACGCTTCTGGGGTCCTGTGCATGCTCCCTGCAGATTCTGCAATGAGCTTGGAGATCTAGCATGGGTGAGATCCCTCCTGGCTGGTTGGAGTTGATCTAAGTCTGCATAGCTGCTGAAAGGCTAACCCTACCCCAACCCTTCACACTCATCCCCCCTTCAGCCATGTGCTCACACCACCTAACTAACCCTACCAACACAATAGTGTGCCTGCTTTTCAGATGGCTCAGCTCTGTGAGCCAGCTCACCATCTGCTGAGTGCAGGGGAGGAGGCAGGAATGTGCAGCTGCAGGTGGAGAGGAAGGCAGAACCAGTCCTTTTGGCAGCTGTGCAGATTAAATAATTTTAAAGCAAACCATGAGCATCCTAAATGAACACAGTGAACCAGAGTCTAGTGAAGGTGGTTGGTACCTCTCAGCACAAGTTCAGTGCTCTGCGGTGTGAGGCTAAGGGCTTCTGCTTGTTCTTGAGGCAACAGATGCTGACTAGCTATGCCTGCTGCTTAAAAGCAGCATTTTGCTGCACAAGCTATCATGTCAGCTTTACAGTCATGGTAATTTCTCCATGGCAGGCAAAGGAACTAGCCCTCAGTGAGGGATGTGGTCATGTCATGCTCCAAACATAAGCTGATTTTGCTCTGCAAGTGAGATACTGCATTCCCTGGCACCCACACACTGAGCGTCCTCTCCTCCATGCACACATACCACCAGCTTTCTGCTTTGAATCCTCTGTGCTGAGAATAGTGATAGTCTAGTCTTTTTTTTTCCCAAGATTTGTTCTCTGTGGGGGATCAGCCATTTCCAGCTTCTTCAGAGACAAAACCTTTCTTTCCTTTAATCCTTTGGGGCTGCAGAAGTGACAAAGCAGTGGAAGAACAGAGTGAAAATCTGTGCCAGCTTTCGTGCAATTAAAGCCCTGGTTTCAGTTTACCCCAAAATGTACGGACAAGGCACAAAGAGCATTTCACTACAGACTGTCTGTCCCACCTGGGTCAGGACAGGGGCCAAAAAGAGTATGGTTTGACTTTGAACCAGGCTGCAGTTTCAGAGTTGGTAACTCAAATCTCGTTTCACTGCAGGTGGGAGAATATTACATGGAAAGAGAGGACACCTGGTGCAGACCAAACCTGAGTGTCCCTGCACACTCACATGAAATTACAGCTGTCCTCTGAAATTATAGAGAGGATATTTGTTTGCATTGCCTGAGCAGACCAACATTTGCAGAGCAGAAGCCTCTTTTACAGTAATGGACATAGGCTAAAAAGGTGATTGCTTCAGGACGTGGCTGTTGTGTGAAACAAAGAGGGAGTAATGAAAATTGTTTTGCTTTTAATTAGAGCAGTCACTACTGGCAACCACTCCAGTCTTATCTAAGGAATTTTCAGCTAGTAACTATATCTTGGTGAAAAGCAGATCCTCACTTTTGGTAGTTCTCTTTTTGAGCTATTTTGAGTCTAATTGCTTTGCTGTGATTGAGAGGTAGGAGGAAAACCAGCCAAACCATTGCTCAAGCTGTA
>VZTV01062452.1:31361-42339 GCA_013400875.1 Anhinga rufa
GGGAAGAGGTAGCCATATGCCTGATGTTAAAGCCCCATCTTTTTGGACTGGTGCAGAGATGACATAGGACTCACTTGTGGTAATGCTGTATTTGTACTTACCCTCACAGTGATGCAGGAAATCAAGCATAGGGGTTAACTCTAATGTTACTGATTGCCAGACAATTTAATGTTTCCTGTGCTGTCCAAATTCTTTAACTAATGTGGCTTCAGCTAGTTAAGGAAGACAAACATGGATGTTTGGGCTTAATTCAGCAAAGAACCTTAGCATTCATCTAACACCAAGCACATAGGCGAGCTGAATTTCAAGGGTCACATCTAAATACCCTGTTGAACAGGAGATGGATAGCTCTGTATTCATCCAAACCGCTCTCTCCTTCATAGACATTTTTAAAGTCAGACTCTTTACTGTCAGATGCTTAGTGAGATTTCCTGAGATTTCAGCTAAAGAGATATCCACATAACCCACAGGGGAACATGCCCATCTGGCAGAGGACCTGTGTGAGGCTGCCTCAGCTGCTGTAGCTCTTTAGTAGAAACAGGCAGCTAATGCTTTGGTTGAGGAAGTTCTCAATTAAATTGAGATTGCCTGGGGAGGCTGGGGAGTCTACCGTTGGGGGTCCTTAAGAATGACCTGCAGGAACGGTACAGGTCAAGTTGATCCTGTGTCAGAGCAGAATGATGGACCAGACGACTGCCAGAGGTCCTTTCCCAGGGATTTTGTGTTCCCAGCAGAGCTGTAATTGCACAAATAAAAGGTCAGACATTTTATACCTCATTGTGTGTGCCCCATAATGGAGGAGTAATAGGTAACTGTTAAATCAGTTTTTATCGATAGACCACCAACTATCACTTAATATTTTAATCTGTAGGTATGGATTTCACCATGAGGTGGAAACCAATAGAGATAAATAACTCCTTTTTCAAGCATGCAGTAGTCAGTTTTCACTCTTGTTTGTTCATTACTTGAATAATCTGATTTTTAGGATCAGATTGTAAAAAGCAGTTTCTTATAAGCATAAATTTTGTTAAAAACACAGGTCTGATAGAAGATCATTTATTTCTTTGTTGGATTGACAGTGTGCTCCCTCACACTAGCTGGTATTTTCAGAGTGATTGCTAGGAGCAAGATACACATTAAGGGAAGAAGAAAGAAAGAGAAGAAGCTGGAGAGCCTGATACCAGACATCACAGCACTGATACACAAGGTCGCGTTGTCAGGATAGACTGACCAAGCAAATCAAAAATTTATTTTGGAATTAAATGCACTGAGGTAGATGTGTTTAACAGTCAGTGGTGATATGACTCAAAAAGTAATTTACTCCTATTTCTGGAATTACTGGTGAATGACGTGCTTGTGATACATGCTGACCAAGCGCTGTGCTTCTCAGGGACAGGAGAATGGCTGAGAAAACCCTCCCTGCTACACAGTTATTGCTCAGCTTGCATTTACATGGGAGACAGGTCTGAGAAGAGTGACTACAGCCTTGCTGCATGGAGGGAACTGGCCAGCTGCCAGCTGCAAAAGAAGCAAAACTCTGGGAAACTTTTCTCACTTTGTCTTTTGAAGACATTGCGCAACCAGGGTGAAATTACTCCCAACCTGGGGGAGAGGCAGTGCAGCCACAGAGTGGCTTCTCCCCTCCAAACATCCCGGGTGGTTGTTGCATGCTGGGCTCAGAAGTCCTCCTGCGTATTGAGTCCGCATCTGTTTGTATGTGGCTCTGAGCCACTGCTCACCCAGCATCCAAACCAATCGAACTGAACTCTCACACAGGTGAAAGTTGCAGGTGAGCTCTGGAGGACAGCTGGAGATAAACCAGAGCTTGCTTTGTCCATTAAAACATATCTGAGAATGGCCTATAGCTGCTGTGATGTTGTGGGAGACATGAAGGGCGATGAAGGGCAGGAATTCTGTCCCTGAGGATGAGGAGGATGCCTCAGCTCAGTCTGCTTACAGAACTGTTGTGAACATGGCATTAGAGACATCTCACTGACAGACACGTGGTGACAGCCACAGAGCATGAAGTTTATCTCAGCTGCATCCTTGCCATCTTGCCAAGAGATTTGGGGACATCTCTTGAGAAAAGGAAAGGTGAGGTCATTAGGTGAGTCAGGGAAAGGCTATGATTGAGTGGATCCAGTGTGTAAGCACAAAGCATCACTGTCTGTGACTGGTGAGCTTCCTTCTTTCTTGGAATAGCATCTGTGAGCTGAATGAAATGATTTCCACCCCCTCTCACTTCTGGTGGGCTGACCTCAGAAAGGAGTGGTAGAAAAGCCAGCTGGGAGTAACTAGCTATTTAAAATGGATCAATTTGTACAATTTGTAACTGGGAAACTTCCTGGGAGGCTTACTGGGGAGGGGACAGGGAAACACCCAGGACAATCAGAAACAGCTAGCCAGTGAACTTGGAAAAGAAACAGCAAAGAAAAGTGGTCTCTCCTCCACTAATCAAGAGAAATAAAGAATTGAAATACTCTCTGGAACTGATGGAAAATCAGGTCAGAAACAGAGATATTCATGCACTTGCTCTACTGGAGGGTAAAGAATTTCCTAACCCAATTTCTTTTGTGGAAACCTGGCTCCCTAAGGCTCTGAATGAGATGCAGAGAATGTCCCACTGCATGTGGTGTGCTGGTCCAGGATCCCTGCCAGGGCAATCACTCCGACTAACAAGCAAAGCAAAACTGAGCTGCCAAGTTTCAAATGTTCATGGGAGAGGGAGGCTCATGACTGTAGAGAGAGCAACGAGGAAGCATGAGTTCATTTACTTCCAAATCAGTCTGAGTGTCTTCACTTGATGTGCTGTTGCCTCAGATAACATGGGTTCAAGACCAGCTTCTTGTTGTTTTGGGAGCTATTCTGATATAGAGTCCAAGGAAAGTAAACCTGAAATTTAATACAAGAGAGACCAGATTGAAACACCGTGGTAGATGAAACTCATGGAAACAGGACACCATCTAGGGCATAGAGCGATGTGATACCTCAGTGCTTGTGGCGTCCAGAAGCAGACATGAGGCCTTTCTGTGGAAGACAGCTTTCAAGTCTATGCAATACATGTCATTTCCTTGATCCCAAAGGCTCTCTTTTTTAGACTCTTTACTTCCCAGGGCTTCCCTCCCCCATCTCTTCTATTTTCATTATTACCCTTTTCCTACTAGTCTTTTGGCTGATGTCGTGTTGGGAATAGTCTTGGTTCAAGTGTGCAGTTGTGCTGGAGATCTCCACAATCCCTTTCAAACAGCATCACTGTGACTCTGGGGGAGTACCAAGCTGTACTCAGCCCCACAGTTGCCCTCTAGATGTACAATCTCATGATGGTTTCAGTGATTTTCTGCAGTGACAGCTACTGGTGGCTTTCAACTCCTCACTGCCTCTAACTAGGTCATTGCAATGTATTGGAACAGGCAACCAAACAGCCTGATACATCTGCCCTCTGCCACCTCTTTCAAAACACATTTTTGGGTGATATTTTTTCTTCCTCCTATTTTAGCCTCACTCCTGTGTCAAGTATGCAGAAAGAAAAGAGAGGAAAACTTTCTTGTTTGTCTGCTTTGTGTCAGCTTGCAAGGTGAGTCTAGGATTATTTACAAAGATATATAAAATACCCCAAAATATTTTAGGTATACCACCTGTATTTTAATTTTAAAATATTAAAAAAATACAGGAAAAAGAAACATAAAAAAGAAAGAAATACATTTGGCTTTCTGCTATCTACAGGCTTTGTGCTAAAAAGACCCTGTGTCAGGGACATCTTGGCAGTGTTAGGTTTATGGTTGGGCTTGATGATCTTAAAGGTCTTTTCCAACCTAAATGATTCTATGATTCTATGATCTGAGCTGCTAGAGCAACTGGAGTGGTATCTCTGTTTTGGCAGCATGGAAGTACTCCTGCCCTTGTTAAACCTGATTGAGCATTTGCTTTATCAGCCAAGGTCCTCTTTGTAGCATCAACGACTGTTCTATTTCCCCTTCAGTGTAAGAGTCTCGTTGTCTCGATGTCTTCCTCCTGATGTGATGAATCACTCCGTGAATTTGCCAACCTCTCTCCAGTGAATACAGGGGCACTCAGGCCACCTCAGAGGTTGTGAACTGGGAGGGGAGAATTTATGAACGCATGTACACATGGGCTTCCATGCCCCAGGAATACGAAAAAGGATCACAGCAAACACTGAGCAGCACTGCTGACACCAGCACCTGGCAAACATCACTTGTTTACAGCTCAGGAGCTCACGTAGCGCATGTTCCAAGGAGGCAGGTCTGGGCAGGAGCAGGGAGAGGTCCCCACAGCCCCATCACACCCAAGCCAGACCAAGGCATGACTCAGTGAGCAAACACAGCCGAGCACTGAAGCCTCAGCTGGCCTTTCTGCAGTAATACCTGAAACTTCTGTTTGCTTCCCAAGGGGATTTAGCAGTGAGGGTATAACCGGACAAGGCAGGAGAACGGCAGAAAATGTTTGCCTTCTTTTCATATAAGTATACTTCCAGAATAGCATCCTTTAGTGTTAACATTCCCACAAGAGGGAAACAATAAACAAACCAAGTTATTGTAGGATAGTCAGTAAATAATAATAACAACAGTAATAATAATAACAATAATAACAACAATAATAATAATAACAATAACAATCATTTCAACTAATCCTTTATTTTCTTTTGTAAATGGGGCTACTTTGACCTGACAGCAGCATGCACCAGGGAACGATGCTGAATCATCTAAGGAAATGGCAGCTCTTGCATTTCCCTGCTGCGTCTTTCTCTGGTGTCCCATCAGCATTTTGTGAGGCCAGTGCAGGA
This sequence comes from Anhinga rufa, assembly GCA_013400875.1. NCBI lineage: Eukaryota > Metazoa > Chordata > Aves > Suliformes > Anhingidae > Anhinga > Anhinga rufa. Next base: position 36,163 of record VZTV01062452.1, read on the forward strand.
CACACGAGAGGGAGGTTCTGAAGAAATCCCTCTGATGCCATAGCCCAACGTATTATTTTGGAAGTGAACCCAGCCCCTGGGAATTGAGGGTGCTTTTTGTGAAAAGCAATTTCTGTCTACTCTGATGTTCAAGACATGCTGTATAAACTTTGAGTGCTTCTCTGGTAGAAACTGTTAAAGATGCATATCACGTGGGCAAAAAACATACAGAAATGACCCATATGGTTCAATTTCTGTCAGTATTGTCATACAGAGGCAAGAACTCCCTGCTTCCAAAAAGGCACTGCTTGAAAAATGCAGTCCTTCAGGTTGACATTATATTATCTAAGTTCCTATTACTGCCCTTGTGCATTAATTGCTACATGATGTGAAAAGAAAAAACAGGGGGAAAAAAGGAAAATCTTTTACCATTTCTTGCTTTAGACATTTAGCATAATTTCTTATTACTTTGTGCAGAAGTTCTGCATAAAATTGCCTAGCCTCCAGACACTATGCATTACAGGTGTTGTAAATGTTAGAGGGTCCACCTGAGAGCCCTGACTGTTTTCATAGGGATAACTATAGGTGGAAGAATTGTTTGTAATGAATATCATTCAACAAACCACATCTTCCATTTGTGAATTGTCCGTGAAGAGATTGTAATTTTCCTGAGCTGTTTGCTGAATCACTTCTGGAAATCATTCTTCACTGGCAGCTTCTTGGAGAGCAATTTGCTGGGAGCATTTCATATTCAAAGTTTGCAACTTGAGCTATTTTTATGAGGTGTGTCAGTTCCTTGGTAGGATTTGTTCCTTGGTTAGATGAGTGTAACTCCTGAAGTTCGAATTTCTGTTAGGCATAATCTCAGTTATGAATATGAATTTTGAAACTTTGCAAAGGTGTCCTGAAATATTTATTTGAAATCTGTTTGAAATAGATTTGCTTTTTTGCAAATATTGATAAAACATGGAAAACAAAACCAGCAAGTTTGAGGCAAATTCATTACAGCATTCAAATGAACATCATGGCTTCTGTAAGCTCCTGTGATCAGGCTCTGTGCTTTCAGTGTGATAGCTGATTTGCAATCAGTGGCATATCATCTTGGGTCTAACAGTTTTTGGTAAATGTTATTATTGAAAAGGTAGGGATAAAAGAAAACCTGTCAGAGGTCAGGTGTAAGCTGAAAATGTTAATGCTGGTGATGAGTGGGTGCTTCATATGAGTTATTCAGAATTACCGAATGCTTGACCCTGATCTTGCTCAAACACAGCCATTCTGCTGACTTGGGCAGAGCCTTTCCTGGTGTTCTTCATCTCTGCCAGCAGCAAATTAATTTCTAAACTTACCTCAGCTGAAACAGTTGACAGGTAAGAGATTAGCTAGAAATAAGGTCATCTGGGAAGAACACCCTGCCCCTAAATTCTCCAAGAGAGACCGTTCAAACCTGAGGCTGTAATGGAGGCCCTAATGATGCATAAAAACAGCAGAAGGCTCATAAGGGAAGGCTCATGTTTCTGTTGGCAGTGTTGTACAAAGTTGTTCCAAAAATTTAAATGTTGCCAAGTATTGTTTTCATTCAGGCTGGGCTTGGCTCTTCCTCTCCATGTCCTCACGATGACGGCTGTGTTGAAGGTGAGGGAGGGTGGAGTGTGTGGGAATCGGTCAGAGGATTGTTTTCTCCTCACAGCTATTTGGTGCTGCTCCAAGCTGTGCAGTGCTTTGGAGGAGAGATGTCCCTGAAGAGCTGAGGCGTGAAACTAGGAGCCAAGGTGGTATCCACACAGACAACGTGGTCCTCTCCTTCCTCCTTCCCAACACCAGATGCAAAAGGCTGCCTACAAAAACTTGCCTTTTACAGTGAGAGAGCTGAAGGAAGGCAGCTAAAAATGAGACTCACAGGTTTACTGAACTGGAAAGAAAACAAAGCCTTTTAATATGCACCTCTGTGTTCTCCCAATCATGAAGAGAGAGATGGCCTTATCTTTTGGTCACAAAAGAAGTATTGACAAGCCCTTAAATAATTCCAGCAAAACCTGTTCAAATAAAACTTAACACAGCACAAACCTGTGAAAATTAAAGGGTTCATAGAATCACTCATTCAATCAGGGGCTAGTGCTCCTTGAGAGACCAGTGCTTCTCTGAATTAACCTAATGAAGACAAGATGCTGCTGGCAACTCCAGTCCACCTGGAGATGGATAGAAATGAGCCCAGAATCTTTCCAGAAGGACTGAGCTAAGGGGACAGAGCAGTTAACGGAAAATCCTCAATTATGGGTGATCAGGATTCAGCCCCAAGCTCCTACTAGTGGATGCACTGTCAGTCTTCTCAAACCTAAGATCTGTAGTTAAAAAGCCAGAAAAATTAACTACTTCAGCCCAGTAATGATTTCATAAATACACGTGTCTGAGTAATGATTCCCTGTATTATGCCTTCCTCCCACTCGTATTAAGCCATCATGCCTGGATAATCTAACACTTTGAATTAAACTCTTCTGGTTTGCCCGTTCTGTGCCGAGAAATTCTGCTAGTGTTCAGCAAATCACTGACCCCTATCAAGTCCTTACAAGTACAAAATCATTCACTTTATTTATATAAGTCATCCTACAAGCCAGATTTATAGGGCAGACAAAGTAAATGCACCTGTGTTGATGCAGCGGTAATTTCGTTGTGTTATGTCAGGGGCAGTCTGCTTAAAGACGGTCACTTTCATGGTGCAGCTTGATGGGGTTTGGCTACAGAACAGCACAGCTGGCCAGCAAGCAGGGGTGAGCAGGAACAAGGCTGGATCTGAATGTGGCTTTTGTGACTCTTCTATTCCTAATAACATACATTAAAAAAAGAAAAAGATCCATTTTGAAGAAGAGGGGAAAAAACCCACTCATCGGCTGCATGAGGATTAACAAGGTAGTTTACCATAATATTAGAGGGGAAGAAGTCTTTTTATGGAACGTACTGTGGGGAAGATGATTGTTTTTCTTGCAGTTGTTTTCCCTGCCTCCCTGTTGTTCTTTTTTTCAGTTCTGTAGAACAGGCTCAGAAAGTGGTACAAATCATACTATTTGTTAATGTGCCAGCCTGGTGAGTGGAGAATTTTTAGTGGTCTGCAAAGAGGACAAGTATAAGTCTTGTTATTTGTTAATCATTTCTGTGTGCATAACTTTCAAAGACTGTTTTAAATATTTATCCTCCTTTTTTTTCCAAGGATTTGTGTTTGTTATGTTTAATTCCTTCCTGAGCCCAAACCTGGTGGGCATAGAGAAGATAACACTCACAAGGAATGATTTAGGGTCTTCAACTTTCCTTTTGAAATCTGGAAAAGAATCTCAAGGAGTCCTCCCTCCATCATGGTGAAGGAAAAAAAATTGTTTTGTTTAAGTAGGCTGCTTCACATGAATTCACCTTTTAGCATTACTAAGAAGAAGCGTTACTCCATGACAAGTTACAACAGTGCTGTCTGCAAGGGAATGGATCAGTCACAGAATAAGCCCTGGCTTGTCACAAACTTTTGGTAAACCAATAAATGGCCACTCTCAGTGTATTATATTGCAGCTATTATGCAAATCTACCAATAAATAGACAAGCCAGCTTGCTTGGTTCTTAAATAGGAAACGTCTTAATGAAATTAACTACAGTCAGACTTTGACTCCTTTATTTTTTTTCCTTCCTGATATGACATTAACTGCTTGCGATACTGTCAAGTTCCTTTCAGTTTTTACATGGCGTAAAGGAGCATTAAGCGAGTCATTCTCCATAGGTAACATAAGACAGCGTATGCTCTGTGGCAAAGCCCTAGAGAGATTTTGGGTCCTGATGGTCCCCGAGTAGAAATCCCTGGAGTGAGTATGATTGCATGGGGATGTTTCTGTATGGGGTGAATCACAAAAAAGCATTCCCATACCACAGTGATTTTTTTTTTTTTTTTATTGAAAGCACTTCTTTCAGCTTGATAAAGTTGAGGGTGTAAATTGGTTACTCTTCCCTGTCCAAATATCTTTGGTTATTTGTAGTGATATTTGTGTGTCCTTAATTTCCTACAAATGTTATATGTGGGATGGACATTTCCATTTATTGTTTGATAAGGCTTTGTTTTAAAAAGCTCTCATCCAATCAGGGAGGATAAGCCTAGTGATTAAAGTCTCCAATTACAAAATCTGTATACTGAATACCTGAAGGTAACAGCTTACAAACAGCCATATGATGAGAAAACATTGTGTGATATTAACCACTAATCATAGCCCGCTTAAGAATGACATTTCCAGGAATCAGGATCAATTTGCCAATGATTCACTAGCTGTAGAAATAACCAAATTCATAGCATGCATTATTTCAAGTGAGTGTTTTGATCAGTTCAATAAGTATCAAAAGCTGCTTCCCATTGGCTACAGAGGAAGGAGGAAATCAAAGTCACCCATGTTTTTCACATAACTTGTTTTTTTCAGCTAAACACTGACATCAAAAGTTTGTCAGAGTGAGACAGAGCTTTGTCTCTCCCTGTGTTGCGTACAGTTAAATGCTGGCCCCACTGAATTTGGTGACAGAATTCCCATTCATTTAACCTCATGTCAGAGGACTGATTTTTATTGACACACTGGGGAGCAATTAATTATTTTAATTTAAACCTGATCAAGCAGGGGTGTTGGACGAAATGATCTCCAGAGGTTCCTTCCAACCCTTACCATTCTGGGATTCTGTGATTTATCCATCAGCCTGAGAGAGCATTTCAAAAGGATTTATTTAAGGTGCTCTTCTTTAAGAATCAGTTATCTTGAGGCATGTGATACCTTATACACTTCACTGTATACCTTCCACTCATTTAGCTCATGTTTTTATTCAAGAGAGGAGATGGATAGGTTTCTTCAGCTGGCAACACTTTCAGAGTGTGTCAGGCCAAAGGGACGCTAATTAGGAGGAAGAGAGTAAAATGAGGAAATTACTGTTTGCAGAGGGCACTGTAGAGAAGGAACTTTGTTGTGAGCAGCTCTCTCTTACATTAAACATGCCGAAGCTGTACTCTTCTGACCATAAGATTAATGATGCCAAACCAAACATTATACCCATGTCTCAAGGGTCACAAGCAAACTTCTTCTTTTATCATCTGTTTCTCATTTTGCTGGCCACTAAGGTATTTACTTAGGAATTAGTATATATCCAGGTTTAAGTAGATTAAACTAAAAACATGCCACTGTTTACTGGATACATCTGCTCTCATTAGTATAACTTGTTGCTGTTGGCATGAAGCAGTTTAATTAAAATGACAGTGCACTTTTCTGTGGAATCAGTGCCTGGTCCCAGTGGGGCTCCTCAGACAGATGTGAACAACCGGTGCCCACCATGGTGGTTGCAGAAAGAAGCCAGGGCTCCCTGCTCCCGGTCACCCCTTCATAGTCCCTCCTGGACAGGAGGAGAGTGCAACACTTCCACTTATATTAGACCTGTCTTTTTTTTTTTTTTCCCCAGTTATTTTTTATTTAGTTTAGTCCAAATCATCTCATTAATGCTTATGAATGTTGTGTATTTATTAGTGATTTAGGTGTGAGATGCATTGGTTTGTGAGCTACCAAAGCCAGAGAGAGGCCCTGGGATGATGCAGGTACCGACTCCATAAGGAATGAAGTTGCATCTGCTAAACACTGAAGGAAAGCCCGGAGGCACCATCTCCCCTGCTATACATATGGTTGTCACAGAGCAGTTTCTTGGTAATGCCCGTGCCCCGAAACTGAGAAAGGTTCCTGAAAATCCTGGAATTGCCTTGGAATTTATGAAAGAGTAAATTAACGGGGTCATTTGCCCTCTGTTCTCTGAGTTTTGAGATGATACTTGGCAAATACATTCAAGGATTTTTTCCTGCGATGACATAGGTTAAAAACTGGGCTGAATCAGGAAACCACTCTGGCATGTGAAAGACATGTGGTCAATGCCCACTCACACTTAAGATAAGTCAAAACCCAGTGGCCAGGCCACTTTCCTGAGACTTTGAGCCAGGAGTAGGATTTAGGATATGACCATCCTAACCAGCTTCCCTAGCCAGGAGCAAGTATTTTCCTGTTTCCATGGGCAATCCATCCCAGCACCAAAATACAAGCATCTGAATTACAGTTGTGGTTGCTCAAAGAGAGTCAGCAGAGGAGGGAAAGATTTCTTCAGGGAGTCATTGGAAGAGAGGACCTTGGGGATCATCCCCTGTCCTGGTTTCAGCTG
>VZTV01062454.1:0-11542 GCA_013400875.1 Anhinga rufa
TGGGGAGGGGGTTGCAGTGCTGGCTGGGGGGTTGCAGTGCTCGACATTGCACTGCTGCCCGCAGGGCCACGGGTCTCCACCACCGCCTGCTTCTCCCTGGCCTGGGATGCTCAGGACAGGGTTGCCCCAGCACCATCCGCCTCCTCTTTCTCCTCCTCCTCCTCCCCTGCTCCAGCCCTGCGCTGTCTGGCTCCGGCTCCGGCTGCGGAAAATGCAGCGGGTCCAACAGAGAGCAGTGGTAACACACCGGCCTCCCGCTGCCTTCCCCTTGCTCATCCCAGCCTTTCCAGCAAATTTTAATATCCCTGGAAAGAGAAAAGTGAGATTTGCCAAAAAAGTTGAGCTTGATTAATGAAAAACCCCAAATTTTCCTGGTGGTGGTGGGAGGAAGGGACCGGACGGAGCTTGCAGCAAAGATTTACAGGCTGAATCGAGACTGGTAATAGCAAAGAAAATTAAAAAACCTGGTAATAGCAAAAAAAAACCCAAACCCAAACCCTTGTAAAAATAAATTATAAGCTTCTCTATTAAATTATTCTGCCCCGCTGGAGCTCGACACCCGTCGCCTTTGATCCTCCCGGTCCAGCCCGTTCCCAGCCTGCGGGACGGGGTGAAGGAGACCCGGATGGTAATGGGCACTGACAGCTTGGAAAAGCGAGACGGACGCTTCGTTAATGAGCCCTAACAAGGCCGAGGGGCCCGACGAGGCCGTCGGCGGGTTCTGCTGAGCCGGCTGGGCTGGGAGCGCCGGGGTGATGCCCCGGCGCGGCGTTGGCCTTTGCCAGGGGGAGGCTGCGGTTTGATTTTTCTTTTTTGGCTTTCGTGCATCCATCGTTTTTCCAACAGGAAAGATTTAATTGAAGAAAATTTAACTGGAGATAGGGATGGGCGAGTTGGGGGCCTGGGGGGCTCCTGCAATAGGGTGGGTGGGGAGCTGGTAGGCCAGGCTTCCAGGGAGCTCACCATGAGCCTGCAATAAGCTTGCATGGCCTTGCAACAGGCTTGCAAGGGGTTTGCAATGGGCTTGCAAGAGGTTTGCAATGAGTTAGCAATGGGTTTGCAGTGAGCTTCCAAAGTTTCCAATGGGCTTGCAAAGGGTTTCCAAGGTTTTCCATGGGCTTGCAGCGGGTTTGCAATGGGTTTGCAATGGGCTTGCAATGGGCTTACAATGGGGTTGCCAATGGGCTTACAATGGGGTTGCCAATGGGCTTACAATGGGTTTGCCAATGGGCTTGAAACAGGCTTGCAAGGAGGTTGCGATGGGCTTACAATGGGTTTGCAATAGGCTTGCAACAGGTGTGCAATGGATTCGCAATGGGCTTCCAATAGCTTCTATCCATGCAGGCAGTTAAACTACCAGCCCATCTCAGGAGGCCAAATCCCCGCTCCTGATTTTTGCACCCCCTCCCCAAAAGCAGGCTGGCTGGAGCCGGCGCTGAGGTTTCCCAGCGCCCTCGTGATGCCCCCAGCTTTCCCAGGGCTGTCTCTTATTTCAGACCATCCAGGGAGAGGTTTTATTTCCAGCCGCCCCCGCCCTTTGCTTTGCTTTCCCATATTTAAGGAAAAGCAGCTGCAAAAGTGGGAGATTAAAGAGTCGGATGAAGCCAAAGGGGGTGGAAAATCCTCACAGCGCTGCGGAGTGGGACCCCGAAGGTGTGATGGCTGCGGCCGGCGGCACACAGGAAGGCAGGGCGGCCAACATGGAGGAAGCCCTGGAGCCTCTGAGTAACTGGAAGCAGACGGGAGGGGAGCCCAGGCTGGGAAATTCAGCCCGGGGAGGCTTGGAGCAGCGGGGTTTCTTTGATCCAGGCATTGATTCCCGGCTTCCTCCTTCCCGCGGTGGTGGAGATGCAATGGGCTTGCAATGGGCTTGCAACAGGCTTGCAATGGGCTTGCAACAGGCTTACAACAGGCTTGCAGTGTGCTTGCAATGAGCTTGCAAGGGCCTTACAATGGGCTTACAACACAACAGGCTTGCAACAGGCAGGCAACAGGCTTGCAAGGCCCTTGTAATAGGTTTACAATAAGCTCACAACAGGCTTGCACCGAGTTTGCAATAAGCTTGTAACAGGAGTGCAGTGGGCTTGTAATAGGCTTGCAATGGGCTTGCAATGAGCTTGTAATAGGCTTACAATTGGTTTACAAAGCGTTTGCCATGGGCTTGCAGTGAGTATTGCAACGAACTTGCAAGGGGCTTGCAAGGGGCTTACAAGGGGCTTGCAACGGGCTTGTGATAGGCTTGCATGGGCATGCAGCGGGCTTGTAACAGACAGCTGGGGACAGGAATTAAAGAGCATTGCTCCATGCCGTTTTCCACCCCAAGGGAGGCCATAAATCCAACTTGTGGTGGGAAACGCTTGGCTTTCTCCTGGAAAACACTAGCGGAGGCTCCCAGCACAGCTGCTGAGCAAGGACGGTGCTAGGACAGCAGGGGTGAATCCCCCAAAATGGGTTTGCAGATCTACGAGAGCCTCCAGCAGCGACCTCCAGGTCTGCCTCCGCTTCTCCCACAGCATCATCTAAGGTTGGGATTTTCTGGGAAAGGCTGGAAAATTATGCTCTTGTCCTGCTTGGGCCATCCTGGGCTCACTCTCACCCGCCGCCAGGCATCGCTTTGCTTCAATTCCCCCTTGTTTTTAACCAGGAAACAATCACTGAATTAGTAAGAATATATTTTATTTTTAATTTTGAAAGAAGACCTAAATATGCCCATAATAAATGGTGGGAATTATTTGCATTTTTACCATTTTGGAAGGAATTTGATGCTACTTTCAGCCTCTGTTATAGACTTGTATTGCAGATAGAGGAAACCAGCCCGGCTAATTGCAAAAATTGCTTCACTCCAGGCATTTCCTCCAATGCAAAAGTCAATAAAATCCCACCACGGCCCTTGTTTGATGAGCAGTCCTGCGTCAATTAAACAAATTAACATGGATTTGGGTGGGAGAGCTCCAAACCGGCTCGGAGCTCTGCAGCATCCCCTCCTCGGGGCCAGCCCAGCTATTGACCCAACCCAAACCCAAGTGTGCTTGCTGTCCCCCTGGTCTTCCTGGGGCTTTCCCTTGGGAAAAAAGAATCCATTTTCCCTTTATTAGGATTCATTGCCTTATTCCAGACCCTAATTTATGGCTTTTCCACCTCTCGATATGGTATTGCATTGGGTACCACCAGCCTGCCAGTGATGCTGAACCTCTGTTCCCTATCATTTTGCCCCAAATTGAGGACAAAATGCAACAAGCAACATATTTTATAACAAATCCTGCATTTCTCCCTCTGTATTATATATTTCTGATTTTTTTTTCTTTTAACATGGCTACTCTACCAGTGGGATTTCACTTTGCTTTTGAGCTTTTCCCTATTTCCAGTGGGATCTGATGGTGCGTTCAGTCCCCGTTTTGCGCCGTGGGGGATGTTCAGCATCGCTCCCTGAAATAATTACATATATCAAGGTCCAAATTGCAACAGATCAGGGATGGAAATGCCTTTTGGTGGAAATTTCCCCAGCATCCTATCTGCAATCCCAAATCCTGATTGCCGGAGCAAGATGCCGAGATGAAAGCATCGAGGAGGGGTCATTTTGGGATGGGGTGGAGAAGTCATTGCACAACTGATCTGAAGAGGTTCCCAGCCCATCCCAGCTGCTTGTTTTCATCCTTGATATCCAAAATAAAGGAAGAGGAGTTCGGGTCGGAGGGTTTTCACCCACATCGAAATGCAATGATTCACCCAGCCCCACAACCGGTTGCATGGGTACAGTCACCCATGGGTGCGTGGGAACCTCCTGCGTGGAATTTCACCCTTCGAGAAACCTCCTGGAGAACCTGCTCCTGGTATTTTGATTTTTCCTTTGAGGAACAAAGACGTTATCGCCGGTAGATCCTGGTGAACTCATCCAGGTTTGCTTCCTGCCCTAGCCAGAAACACCCACCAAGTCAAGCAAAGGAGGAGATAATGCAGGAAAAATAGACACCCCGGCAGCAAAACACTCTTCGATTTATTTATACCACCGGGGAAAAACCTGCGTTGATGCTGAACCTGCGTCGCGCGGATGTAAAGCTAAAATCCCCTCACTTGCTTGGTGGAGCTGTGGGGTTTTGGTGCAGCAAATGGACCTGTGGGTTTTTTCCTGCAGGTATGGGGTGTTTATCCCTCCGGGTGTGCAGCAAGCAGCAAGTCGATGCCTTCCCCATGCTCCCCACCATGACCCGGGATGCACGATGATGCTCCGATGCTGCTGGAGATGCTTCGCAGCCCCTCGCCCAGCTCCTGGCCATCTTCCAGGGAGATGTTTTGTTGGAGAAACCACCCAAATTTGCAAACCAGCCATTTACTAGGGCAGGGATTAAGCCCTGCTGCTAATTAATAGAGGATTGGGGCACATTTTGAAGCCCACCATGACATTGCTTGGCCATCTTGCTATCAGATGGTGTTGGGGAGCTGCAAAACTCTCATTCTCCGGGTGCCTCCATCATTCATTTGGGTGCAATCACCTCCAAAATCTTTACACACCAGCTCTAATAAAGATGCTACAAGTCCCATGTAGTTGCTCATCACTGGGAATTTCTCCTCCAGCCACCTCCCGGATGGTCCCAGCACGCATCAGAAACGATCTGCATGGATCTTGGGAACACTGGTGAGGAAAAATAAACATGACAAGCTCTTTCCAGGTTATTTAATGTGGCAGCGAGCCAGGCTCCATATCACCTGGGCTGGTGGGAACGGTTCTGGATTCAGGCTCTTATCTCCCATTACAGAAGGTAAACAGTGGATTTGGGACATAAGCTGGGCTTAGGTGGAACGGGCTTGATTGTTAAGACTGCTATCAGCATGGTGAGGATGTAATTAGGTGGAAATAAGTCTCTTCTCTATCATCTATAAATATTGAGTCTCTGAGTCTCTGAGTGGCTGACCATATCCCATAGCTGCATCCAGCCTGATTTCCCATTGCTTTTAGGGCACTTAATGCCATTTTAGGGCAAAATAAGCGTGGTGTCACCTCCAGCTGCTTTACCCAGACACATCATACGCATCCAACCCCAAACCAATGCAAGGTTTAAGCTCTCCCCTCCAAGACCTTAATGGATGATGCTCCGATGTTCTTCCTATATCTCCTCCAGCATGGGATGGAGCTGGGAGGTGGCTGGAGCTGTGCAGCCCCATCCATCCCCGCCCAGCTCCTCTCCAAGCAGGTGGTTTTGAGCCACCTTGAGGCCATTGACACAAAGTCTTACACTGGCTCAAGTCCTCCTCGTTACCCTATTAATAGATTTGGGAACCAAAAGCTGCCTTCATCATCTCTGGGTGCAATGGGGAGTACCTGGGCGTGCAATGCTTCTTCCTCGCTTCACCCAGAACCGAGCTGTTGCTGGTTGAGTTTCTTCTCCAGCTTCATTTTCCAGCTGATATTAAAACCATGTGGGCCACTGCTTTGAGTCGCATGCAAATGAGAGCCGGGAGCATGCAAAAATGTGGAGCTCCCAGTGCAAAGTTCCTGTTGGCTTTGCATGTAACTGGGTCCACCCAAAGTAATTGAGATCTTCAACATTAGCTCCTACTCCTCATTTTCACGGCTCTGGTTCTCCAGCCCAGCCCCGTTGCACCTCTTGCTCACACCAAGACCTTCATTGCTTGCTCACAGCAAGATCTTAATCTCTTGTTTACACCAAGATGTTCATGTCATGTTTACATCAAGACCGTAATCTCTTGCTCACACCAAGACCTTCATCTTTTGCTCACATCAGATCTTCATCTCTTGCTCACACCAAGAGCACCGCAGGTTGGGTACGCAGTCCCAGGCGAGACTCAACCCCATTCCCAACGCTCTTTCCATGGGGTTGCATCCTCTTGCTTTGCTCTTTTGGCCCTGATTATTTGTCTACCCCTCAGCTTCTTCCTTTTCCTACCCATTGAAACAGGGTTTTAGCTTCCTTTTGAGTCAGCCTGGAGTTCCTGTGCTCGCCCGGCAAAGATGTGAATAACGTAGGGTTGGATGAGCCACTCTGCTCCGGGGAGAAGGATGAGAGAGAAGAGGTTAAGATACCAGCCAGGCTTTCTCCTTTCTCCTCTGGCCAGGGGAAGTCACAGCCCCATGACCAGGGAAGGTGACAGCTCTCTTCTTGAGGAGTAGGATGTTATTTCCAACATGCTCTTGATGTTAAGAGCACGGCCAGTCAAGATGTTTGCCCCTTGGGTTGGTGGCACCTTCTTGGGATGATGTGACCAGTTTGGGGACCCCTTCAAGAGAAAGTGGAGAAGGACCCGTGTGGGGTCCCCAAGATGCCCAGGCCAATGCACGTTGGGAGGTAGGGGGGAGCTGGGCTGGGGGATGCTGATGAAGAGGGGGGTAAGGGGAGGATGTAACCACAACCACAGTGACGTGGAGGGTGTTCCCAAAGAGGATGGCACCAAAACTGCCTGAAAATCCAAATTTACCTTAAAATAACCTTAATTCCAACACGCTCTGACACACCATCTCCGTAACGTGGGGCAACGCAAGCCCTGGAGTTGCAGAAACCCCTCTGGTTTCAGCTCTCCTTCCCCTCGCCTTTGCATTTTGGAACTCGGTACCAATAAACCCCCAATGAAACCGGGAGAACCTCGAACAAAAAAATCCCTGCAAGTTATTTCAGCTCAACAGGTCGGAAGGAGGCCAAGATGCCGGCGGAGCTGTCGCTTTCTATTTTCCAGCCCTTTGCATCAGTGGGAGAAATTTAATGTAAATAAAAACCCCTCACATCCATCCTTGCTGACCCTATTGAACAGCCGCAAACACTTGGTACAGCGCGTGTCCGACCGCAGCTCGGCTTGTAGCAAAGACCATCGCCTGGCTCTGAAGGCATCCAGCTCCAATGAAGCCCTTGGCATGAAAATCCAGAGCAAACATCTCAGATGAGGGTTTTTTTCCCCCAAAAGTCCTTCCCAGCAGCAGAGTTTTCCGGGAGGTGATACAGCCCGTGTTAGTATCTCAGCATCCCACGTAGCAGCAGGTGCACATGGAGGGGGGAGATGCCCAATGTATCGGGTCCACCCTGATATCTGAAGTGAAGAAAAAAGAGGGATTTAAGTTGTATTTATGATTTTTGAAGCCCTGGGGGGGAGCTTTTAAATGTACCAGCCTGAGCTATCCTAGAGGTTATAAAAAAACCATATATATATATATATACACACACTCATATATAAATAAAAATATATATATGTATATACATTTATGTATAAAATAAAGTTATAAATTTATAGCCCTTTTTCCCTGCAAAGGGGCTGGCTTCGAAAAGGAGAACCCAGCTTCAAGCTCAGCTGCCTCCAGCTTAATCCCCCATCAGCTCCTAACGAAGAATAGACCCGTTATTCATTAAACAGCAAAATAAAACTACAGCTCGAAAATATTTCCTGCTGGGGCACGTGCCCCTAAATCCCATGGCCAGGTTTGCTGCTTAGCCCAGGTTTATCTTAATCTCAATCCATAACGCTGCCCTCAAACATCCTCCTGCAGCTTTTAGGCTTGGTTTTATGGTTTTTAAGGTGAAATAATTTTTTTTTTTCCTATCTGGAAATGGGAAAGCGTGCCTGGGAATAGAAGTGGATGCTAGAAATCCAGCATAATTTTATTTTTTCAAGCTAAGTATGAGCTCCTAGAGACAAGCAGTGAGGAGTACAAGCCTTTTCATCTCTAAGCAATGCATTATACATAATTTCACACCTGTTTTTTGCTTTTAAGATGCCCCAACCCCCCCTTTTTTAAGGCCAGGAAGGTGAGGCAGGTGCAAGCACCTCTCTCTGGGGGCAGATGTGATCCTCGCAGGGAAGATATTTGGTGCTGAAGCTGGCGAGACGTCCCGCTGAGCGCCGGGACTTGGAGGCAATACATTTTGCAGCCCTCCTGCTTTTTACAGGGGAAGCAAAAGTGCTTTGCAAAATGATGCTCAGTCCAAGGGGGAGAGGTAATGGAGCTTCAGGTTGGCAAAAAGGGTCTCCAGATTTGGAAAAAGGCACGCCAAGATTGCAAAACGGGGTCCCAGGTTTGCAAAAGGGGTCCTGGATTTAAGAAAAGGCACCCCAGGTTTGCAAAATGGGGCTCAAGGTTTGCACAAAGGGGTCTTGGTTTGCAAAATGGGACCCCAGGTGTAAGAAAAGGGACCCCAGGTTTGAAAAATGGGGCCTCAGGTTTGCAAAAAGGCACCCCAAATTTAAGAAAATGAACCCTGATTTGCAAAAAGGAGTCGCAGGTTTGCAAAAAGGGGTCTTGGTTTGTAAAATGGGGTCCCGGGTTTGCAAAAAGGCACCCCAGATTTAAGAGAAGGCACCCCGGATTTGCAAAGTGGGGTCCCAGGTTTGCAAAATGCCACTCTAGGATTGCTAAAAGGGGTCGCAGGTTTGCATTGAGCAGCGGGTGTCCCAGGAGGATTTCCCACCCCATCCTGTGCGGGAAATGCCCTTGAACCCCCAAATAGGCATTAAAAATAAAAAAGCCTGGTTTTGGGAAATGATTTAATTGGCAGCAACCCCTCACTGAGTGGCTCAAGGGCTATTTTTTATCCCCGTGAGATTTTTTTCCCAGCTAATCTGCTAATTACTTGATCCTTGTGCTGTTATTTCAGCAAAAATAGTGTGAAAAAAACCACTAAAAATCTCCATTTGAAGCAAAAACGTGCTTGCCTGAGCAGGTTGGACCCCGAAACCTGCGTGATCCCCAAAACTGTGGTTGGGGGCTGGAGCATCCTCCCAGCCGCTCGCAGGGCTTTTGATGAGGGAAGGGATTCGAGGGCAGGCGTGGGGACACGCGCCGGGATGTCACGGGGCAAGAGGGTACGTGGCACCCCCTGCCTGCCCCCCCTTTGCACCCCCACCACGAGTTTATCAGTTCCCCCCCAACAGTAAGTGGGTGACATTGAGATGGGGGGGTTTTGTAGAGGGGTCCCCCCCAATAAACTCATTTTTCCAGCATGGGGGTCCCCCAAGACACCCATTTTTGCAGCCTTGGGGTCTCCCAAGAGACACAGCTCTGCAGTATGGGGTCCCCCAATAAACTGTTTTTTGCAGCGTGGGATCCCCCCCAAAAAGACCCAGTTTTGCTGCGTGGGAGTTCCCCAAGAAATGAATTTTTTTAGTGTGAGATCCCCCAATAAACCTATTTTTGGAACGGGGGGGTCCCCCACAAGACCCATTTTTGCAGCGTGGGGTCCCCCAAGAGACCCATCTTTTTCACAGCATGGGCGTCCCCCAGGAAGCTCGTGTTTCCAGCAGTGGGGTCCCCCGAGAGACCCAGTTTTGCATCATAGAGCCCCCCCAAACCTATTTTGTTTTGCAGCACGGTGTCTCCCAGGACACCCATTTTTGCAGTGTTGGGTCCCCCAATAAACCTATTTTTGCAGTGTGGGGTCCCCCAAGAGACCCATTCTTTTCACAGCATGGGGGTCCCCCAAAAAGCTCATTTTCCAGCACGGTGTCCCCCAGGAAACCTGTTTTTGCATTGCAGGATCCCCCACGAGACCCATTTTTGCAGTGCAGGGTCCCCCCAGAAGACCCAGTTTTGCACCATGGGTCCCCCAGTAAATCTGTTTTCCCAGCATGGGGGTCCCAGGGAACCGCAGCAGCTCGCGCTGCCCTGACCCCCCCAGGCCTGCATCCACCCGCCCCCCCCCAGCTATTTTCTCCGGCCAGGGGCCCCCGAGAGGGATGTTTCTGCAGCTAACGCGAGCCTAAAGATATCTGGCCTAAAGATAAACCCAGCCTAGAGCACACAGCCCCTTCACGTGGCCCCCCCAAACCCCCTTCTCCCCTCGCCCAGGACCNTTTGTAATAATAATAATAATAATAATAATAATAATAATAATAATAATAATAATAATAATAATAATTGCAGCTGAGAAATGAAATGTTTCATTTAAGTGTTTTAAAATGGGGTTTTAAATGCATTTAGCCACATTTTTTAACAGATTCGGGAGACAAAACACGGAATGTTGGAGGATGAGCATCAGCTGCTGGGGGTGGATGCGCCTGGGCAGCCAGAAAATGCCCCGCTAAGGCTGGGTGCCTGGAAAAAGGGCTGAAAATGGGCAAAATTTATTGTTTTACTGGAAGAATAAAATGAAAAGAAAATAATAAGTACCGTGAAAATGAAATAACAGAAAAGTAAAATGATGCAAAAGTAAAATAGTGCAAAAATAAGCGAAGGTGAAAAGGAAAATAAAACAAATAATGAAAAAATGAATGAATGAAAGAATGCAAAAATGAAAATAACAAGATAAGCAATAGAAAAATAAAATAATGTAAAAATAAAATGGGTAAAAGAAGGAATAAAAAATAAAATAATGCAAAACCGAACTAAGGCAAAAATAATGTGATAATAAACCAGTGCACAAATCAAAATGCAAAAATAAACCCAGTGAAATAAATAAGCCCTTCAAAGAATGCAAACCTCAAATAATATAAAAATAAAATAATGCGAAAATACAGGAATACAAAAATTGCAAAAAGAAAAAGAATACGGTAATTAACCTAATAAGATTGATTATTTTACTGTGCCCCCCTCCAGGTGCTCCTGTGACGTTGCTCTGCCGGGAACACCGGCTCCGGGGAGGGAATGACTTTGCGCTGGAGCAGATGAGGAGCGCTCGCACCTCTTCCTCCTCTTCTTCCTCCTCCTCCTCCTCCTCCAGCCCACCCCGCGGGGGGTTCCCGGCCACTTTGTTCCCCCGCGCCCTTAGCGGGGAACCGGAGCAGGGAACCGAGCGGGCACAATGCACATCCCGCCTTCAATAACACCGGGAGGAGGCTCTTTTTTGGGTTTCCTGAATTAAATAAACACGTTTTTTTTCCCACCTTTCTGGAATTTTCCTGACCCCGCGAATGCCCCCGTTTGTGGTTTATTTTATTATTTTTTATTTTGTTCTCCAGCTATTCCGGGAAGAGGAAAACAAACCGTGCAGGCATCAAAAAAATCCCCCCAAACCTCCTCAGACGTCAGGTGACGGCAGAGAATAATATTCGAAAAATGTTAATGCCTGAAAAAAAAACCCCAGCCAAAACCCACCGTGGATTAAACCTCGTCAGAGGAGGCCGTTCCTAACGAGCGCGGGCGGCGGGACGCGGGAGGATGCCGTGCCTGCCGCGTCCCTGCCGCGGCACCGGGGCACGATGCTAAAGGGGGGCACTTCCCAAAAAACCCTGAATCCATGGATCGGCCTCTCCTAGATTTGGGAAAATCCTCCCCCCGCTCAAAAAATCGCCGCCCCCGGTGGGACTCAAATGATGCTCCAAAGGCTTGCGGCCGGTGCCGCGAGTGTCGGGAGTTTGCGCGGTCTCAGCCTTCTCTCCAGCCCAACGTGCCCTTTGCCGGACGAGGTTTCCTCCGCCTCTCCGAAAAAGGGACGAAGAAAGTGGTTTTCCACGGGAAGGATTTGAAAGATTCAATTGTCTCGTTAGATAGTTGTTATTAGTATTTATTGAGTGTATTTATTTGTTATATTTATTTTAGTCCCGGTTATATAATATTGTGTTATTTTAATTTGTCATTAGATATAACTATTCTGGTCTATTATATTAT
>VZTV01062462.1:11035-31728 GCA_013400875.1 Anhinga rufa
CCCCCCAGGCCCCCCCGCAGCCGGCGGGAGCTCAGGGCCGCGGTTCGCCGCCGGCTCCCCGGGGCTGCCCCGCCGCGAGGGGACGCGTGGCTCCCCGCGCCCCGGCCCGGCCTGCCGGCTCCCCGGGGGAAACCGCCTCCAGCCGTGCAAACCTGGGTGTGTGGCGCCCGCCGCCGGGCGGGGGATGTCTTAATTACGCAGGGAACCCGTTGTTTTTCTGAGCTGCTGAAAGGTAAAGCCGGTTTCTTTTCCTTTTTTTTTTTTTCCAAAGAAAGAAGTTTTGGTATGACAGCCCTACCTTGGGATCTAAAATGGTAAGTGCAAGCTCGTAAGGAGCTGTTTTTATCTGTGCTGGGAGGAGCAGCTTCTGCCTTTGTGTCCAGCTTTGGGAAAAGCATTTTCTGGTGGAGAACTAGCAGAATTTTGTGAATTCTATTCACAAGTGAACACTAGAGCTCCGGCTTCAGTGTGATGTGCCAGGATTGCTGTCGAGAGAAGCCCTTTGGCTCCCCACAGCTGTTTCCTCGTCTGTGCTCATCTTTCATCTGCACGAGCACCAACACGCACACTCCTGAGCCCACAGCAGAGAACTGACCCAGCTTAAAGCTGCTGTATACCATCTTAATTTTACAGAAAGCAAGTTTTCATGTTTGTTTTTCAAACAAGCAGTGCTTTTCAGTTAATACGTGCTGTACTTTAGAAAACTGATGTATTGAGTTGTATAACTTGCTATAAAATAATAAAGAAACTAAGAAACCTTGACTGTAATATGGGAAGGTCAAAGACTTTGTGAGCGGAAATATTCTTTATGGAAACACCTGATACATAAGACCTATAGAAAGCCATCACAGATCCAGTAATGGCATTCTAAGAATATTCTAAGAGCATTCCAAGAGTGCACAAAACTGTATGTAATTGCCTAAGACAAATTTGTAACTACTGATTAATGTGTTGGGTTTGTTTTTTTTTTTTAAGATGTATAAACCAACCAGTTTGGTCTCTGTACTGAAAGACAACCAGGCAAAAACTAGGAGAGAAGATAACATGCGCCTCAGAGTCTTGAATAGCCTTATCCATAAAGCTGTGGCAGAGATGATGACTACCTGTGAAGTTAATCAAGAACTTCATGATCTCAAGCTGGAAATCTGCAAGGCAAGTGCCAAAGCTACAGCTTGTGTTGAGCCGCTCTGACTACGCCTTGAGGTTGGCATGGCATGCCAAAGGTGCTTCCCTGGCTGTTGTGATATGTGCAGGAGGAGTTTTACCATGTTGCTTCTGATGTGGCACAGCACAGCAAGATCAGGCTCTGGATTCACTTTGCACACTAGGAGAACTTTGCCACTGTTGTCCCTGGCTTAGTAGACCTTTGCTGCTATAATGCAAATGCAGCTTAGGCCAGCTGAAATGGTTATTCTTGTGGTATTACTTTCTTTTTCTGTTGCTCAGACATGTACTATTTGCCTTGCCCTTTCAGAAGCAGGAGCCTGGTTTTACCAATGTAAGTGTATTTTTTCTTTGTGCAGCTGTGTGAGAGTTGATGCCTCCTTGTATGAGCTTCGGTTAAAAAAAAAAAAAAAGGCAAGCCTAAGAAAATGGCACTGGCAAGCAAAGAGTTTGGATTTGTACCTAGTTGTAGCTAGTGTTGTCATAGTTCATGGGTTTGAAAAGGATGTTAAAGCTCTGATTCAGGAGCTAAGTCAGTCTCCACTTTCTTGTTTGTTGTCTGTAGTTTTTTCTTCTATGTTTGCTGTCTTGTTAAGATTAAATGATACCAGTGTTTGGCTTAAAAGCTTAATGGGCTTAGCTTTGTTAGAAGCATGTAAAAAAGTTGTGCGTCATAGCTGCATCTCTGGCAAGGGGTTTGTCATTTATGATTGAAACAGATGTTTTTGCCAGCTGAATTAATTCTGTCTTCAGGCAAGTGATTACAATTACCTGGGCAAGATGAATCTTTTGGCTCTGTATGTGCAGTATCCTCCATATAGTATTTCTCTCTCTGTAGGGCTTTGGGGGTTGCTTGTCTAACTCGGGTGGCCTGCCTGCACATAAAAATACTGGCTGGTGTAGGCAAGCCACAGACAGCCCTTTCAGGAGGCATTGCTGTAAATGAAATGACTTACAACATGAGAGGGGGAAAGAAACAGCCTTCTTCTAAATATAGCACAGATTTCATTATAACTGTAGTGCTTAGTGTTCATGCTGCACTGGGATGTGACTGAGACTCAGTCCTGATTTATTCTTGAGCTGATTCTGGTCCGATACAGTTCCGTTATCAAAAGAAATCTTCTAATAGGCTTTCTGCAGTACATCAGAATTTGGTTTTTTTTGTGTAAAAGTTAAAATTACTTAATAGTAATATAGATGAGAATCATGCTTCAGGCTTGATAAATCAAGCTTTCATCCACTTGATAACATTACCCATGTGATGAAGAAGTGGCTTGTGTTAGATAGGGTGGTTTATGCGCTTACGTTAGACTCAGTGTGGGAGATGGGGAGGGTTGATCCTGCAGTAGAAACAGCCGGTTAACGATCACTGTGTTTTTTTCTTAATGACTGATGGGTTTCCCGAGGTGGGAGTTACTGATAATTTCCAACACCAAATATCTACTTTGTTTTTTTGGAACAGTCCATTCTGCCCTAGGAAAGTAGCACTGTCAACAGCAGGCTGTGATGCAGTTTTCACTCCTGGGAACACTCTGATGGAGTTGTCTTTTCTTGCTAACATCTGTAGACACTTACTTGTTTGAAGAGTTGGTTTCTGCACTAGGTGACCTCTGAATTGTGCCTTCTAACGGTTAGTTTATGCCTTCTCCCTCTTCCTCGGCTCTTTCCTTCAGTTGAGCCAGAGAGGTTATCAGACGTTTGCTGAGTGTACCCTCATAGTGAGAACCTGTTCTGTAAGACGCTGCTAGATGCAATGAGTGACAGTTACAGAAGTATTTCATAGTCCAGCTTGTGTTTTGGAAGTTTATTCTTCAGGAAGATTGTCAGTCTATCTCACGTGTGCTTTGGCCCCTGCACGCTATGTGTTTCCCATTGTATTCATGACCGCTATGAATATTATCTGTTGGCGTGCAGAGCACTGGGGGTCCCCAGCAGGCTTTAGAGCTGGAGAGACTCTTGCATTACAGTGGCATGGAGGGCGTCCTCTTTTCTGTCAATATCAAAACCAAATTCTGGGTGACAACAAACCAGGCAGTGTCACAGGTCCTTCTTTAGTGGAAACTTAACACTTTCAACTGTATTCCAAAGCAGCATGCCATAAATTGTGATTCTGGACTACTTGTGATGGTAGCACTGTTGCATTGACTAAATGTAGCACTGCCAGTAACTTACAGGTGTTGACAGACTTCTCTGTTTAATTTCAGTTGAAGGGGAAATTAGGCAGTGACTTGCCTAAATAAAAAAAAAGCCCTTTCAGGAACTGGATGTAAATCTTATTTGGTGTTAAACTCTACCCCTGTAAAAGCACCATGTAATTTTGGTTCTTAAGAGCAGAGAAGGAAGGAGAGATTCTCCAAAGAATTTACATATCCCGTTTGGGTCACTGCATGCTTATTCATGAATTAGAGACTTTGTTGTATGTGAAGAGTGTGTATATATATATAATTTTAAAGAAATGTTTGTCTTTTTGCAGGTGTCCCTGGCATCAAACTTTTCAGCGTGTCGTGTGTACTGGAATCCTGCTGCTACTATGGAGAAAGAAAGCTATGTTGAAAGTGTGCTGTGGAAGAGTGCTCCACGTATACGGTACTTCATAAATTCATAGTACTACCATATACTAGTACCATTTCTTAAGTATTTCTAACAGTCTATATCTGACCTGTTAGGATGCTTTAGGTTTTTAGATATTCTCCTGATGGAGCACAGCTGGCTTACTTGGCTTCTGTGCTTTCCTAGGGTTGGTCTGGGCTGAGCAGAAGGAAAGAGGAGTTTGGATGAAGTTCCACTTCATTGTACTAGTGATGGTGGGCTGGACGTGCTGTGCATGACAGTAGGCCAGAATATGCTGCTGCACAAGAGGACTGGCAATTGCAACAAGTATTTCCTTGCAGATTCACTGGGCAATTCTGATCGCTAGGAACAATTTGGGCCTCCAGAAGGGATGACTGATATTACAGAAATTCTTCACAATACTGGTACCAAAAAATAAATGTTGGGATGCTACCGTGTATTATGATGCTCTTAATCATTTTTGGCAGAGGGTCCATTGAGTTTTCAGAGTATCACAGAGATTTTTGTCTCTCCCTCTTCCCTGGGCTTACCCTCTGCTATCCAGCCAGTCTGTTGGAGGATCAGGACTTCACCCCATGGGGAAGGTGGCATTGAAGCATACTTGTAGAGCCATTTCCTTTCCCCCCTGTTTTCCCTAGGCTGTGTAATTCCTGCTCCAGCACAATCTCTCTGCCACTCCCAACAGCTTCCACTCTTTGAGAAGGAATGTTCCTGGCTGGGAAGAAGATGAGGGGAACCCTGTCAGTCCTTTCTGCAGCTAGCATGTAGGACTAGTTGTCTCACCCCCCTGGGAGGGCTCTATCCCCCACTGCTCTCACCCCTATAGTGGGGATAAGGAAGCCAAATGAAGTTGGGAAAGACCTGTGCCAGCCTGTGCATATAGGAGACAAGTCGAGTGTCATCAATACTCAGTGGGATCTGCAGCTAGTAGTTTTGGTATGTTATACATTCAGAGTTGGGATTCTGCAGTGATGTATTGCATAGCACTAACCTGAATGGACACCCATCAGACTCTTTAAGTTTTGCAAACCATATCCTTAAATTTGCAGTACTGCTGGAATTCATTTAACATATTTTATCTGTCCCGGAGGTGCTGTACTTTACTCATGCTGGTGAATGCTGTATTTTTGCCAGGTATCTTCTGAGAAGTCGGCAGATTCTAGGAAATGTACCCCCAATAGTATTTGTAAAAGACAAAGAAGCTGCAGCTGTAAAAGAGGTAACTGTAATCTTTGACTCAATGAACAAATATAATGATGTGTCAACATGGTGACTTAGCATACCATAATGCTCAGAAATAGGGAGAGAGCTGATCATTCAATTGCTCTACCAATCTACATTAAAAATCAGTCTTTGTCTATATCCTTTCCTCTTCATGTGCCAAAGCATTTTAGCAAAGAAACTTGAGTAAGACTGGTGCTTATATACAATGTAAAAGAATCCTTGTAGCTATCGCCTCATGAACATTTTTGATGCTGCTATTAAAATCTCTGAAGTTTTCAGAGAAGCTTGTAGGCCAGATCATTAAATAAAGAAATCCTAAAAAATGTAACGACAATTTTAAGGGATAATACAGGGTAGGCAGTTGTCTGTTGCCTGGTATGTGTGGTTATAGAAATGAGGTCTGAGGAGCTGTCTTTCACGTTTTAGATGTTGTGTGTTTTTAAAATGCCATTGAATCTAATCAGTGGTTTAATTTTATTTTATTTTTTACCCCAAGCTTTTCCCATCTGTGAATTATTAAAATGTTTCTAGGGAAGTGCAGATCTGTGCATAGAGGCTGTAGGCTACTATTTTTTCACTTTTAAAATTGTCTTTACTATTTCACATTTTCTGACAAGGTGTTGATAGCTTTAAGTAGTTAAAATATTGCTAGAATAATGATGTTTTCTAGGAATTTGCTGTCATTAGGACTGTGAAGTGAGATCTCTTAAATAGTGAGATTTCCAGAAGGGAAAGATGACACCAAGGAGTGGAATTTAATGAAGAAATGTCTCCCCAGGCTGTTGATGTGAATGCAAAGAACATTAGCTGAAAAGAGCATATTCACATTTCTGTGCCCTGAAGTGCCTTATTCTTAGATGTGTTACTATTACAACCAGTTACTGTTAGTGACTTGCGGGCTCATGCGGTGTGTCTTACCAGAGCTGGAAGGGATAACAACTTCAGACTCTATAGAAATGCAGTGAATTGCTTGAACTTTTCTGTCGTCAGAAAAATTCTGAGTTTGCTGCCAATATACTGATCCACAGTGCAAATGTTTTTTACCTGCATTAGCCTCAACAAAAAGCACACGAACAGAAATGAACTAAACTCTTCTGAAAGCTGTTTATATTCGTTATTTTGCTTCCCCTAATCAACACAAGTAATTCTACACAAAAAGTTACAAGTGATTATGGATGCACTTTGTCCTTACTATTACTCTGTTATTAACATACCTAGATGGAGCTACAAATACCTACTCCTGCAGGTCAAGCCGTTCAGGTCTGTTATTGTGGAACCTGGTCCATTAATCACTGTTTCTCAAACTTTGTTAAACAACCACTTACTCTTTTTGAAGAAGAAAACCCCTGGATTACCGTACCTTCAAGTTCAGTGCGTAGGCACCAAGAAAGTTAATGACACAAGACAAGTAAAAACCCTCCTTCTATAGCTTCTGTCAGTGAATGGCACTGGGAAGCACTTAGTTGGATCATCTTTTTAAATGTTGCAGATCATCAGATTTATGTAATCCACAGATTCGAATAGCAGGGCTTGCAATAACATAGAGGAACCTGATTTTTAAGTATTGGAAGACAGGGAAGGACCGTCCAATTAAACTCCTAGAAAAATACATTGAATTAAAAGGGAAGTAATGTAAAGAAAAGTAAAAAATAAAAAATTCAAATGAGAAAATTTTCACAAATAGGTACAGTCTACAAGCACTGGATATACTAGATTTGTGGCAGCTACTGGTTAGGTGCCGTGTTAAAAGGGAGTTGGGTACTCAATATTTACATGCAGTAGAAATACAAACTTGCAGAAAGGGGGAAGAAGTGAAAAAAATCCCAGTGTAAGGATGTTATGAAAAAGGATTTGCAAGACTGAAGTAAGATCAAATAAAACAAAAATGCTATATATCACACAATCCCTAGCCAACTGTTCAGAATGTACATAAGGCAAAAAACTTTGTCGGAATCCCTGGATCGGTTATGCTCTTTGACGCAAAATTCCCAGGCAGGAAGTGTAAACAGTTCCATGTAAATGGAGGAAAAGGCTATTTTGAAATGGTTTTGCTAAATATTCCAAACATGTAGAAAATAAAATATTTGCTGTTTTGATACTTGTCTGTTTCTTGTGTAGGTGTGAACAAAGTAAATTTAATACAGGGCCTTTAATATGTCTTGTCTTCATGTGTTTACAGATTGAGGAATTATTGTCCATTGCTGATTTTGGACCTCCAGAGGAAGTAGAAACATTATATCAGAATGATTCTAGGTGGGTTTTCTGAATTGGAATTGTACACTTGTCTGTTTTCATCTCTGTTGGCCAACTTAAACTGGGTATTATTTGTCACGACAAAGTATATTTTCATTAGATGTGTACATAGTTGTTAATCTTGGAGTACAGCAAATTGTGTTATGAGAAAATACAAAGTAGAAGAGCAAGGCTTGGGAAGACCTTACCAAAAAGGCATCTCAGCTTTTAAAGAGATCAGTTGGGCCCTTTTATTAACAGAAGAGGCTACAGAACAGCCTAGGACCAAACTAGTATGTAATCATCCCGGAAATTAAATGTAGAGGATGGCATTTTATTTTGTGGCTTAAGCTTCCTTTACCAATGTTACACCCATTTATTAAAATTAAGGGAAAATATTTCTTATTATTGATGCTCTGGTTTATGTTCATATTTTAGTGCAGACCACAGGTTTGCAAATATGGAAAGGGAAAGTCTTTATATTTAAGTGGGCCTCTGTTAAGTTGTGGAGAATGACTGAATTGTCACTTGTAACAGCTTAGTGTTATACACATAGTAAATAGTGTATATGCTTTCAGAGGCAACTAACCCATAAGGTGATATCAGAACACAGTCTTTAGAAATCAGCTGTGTTTGATGTTTGTACTCTGACACAGTCATCAGACTTGTTACTTGCAGACCCAATACGTGTTCGGGTGATAGTATCTTTCTTTTGTGAGGGAAATACGTTTAGAACATCTAAGAATTCAAGACTCAATGTGTCTGTGATAATTGAATTTAAAAAAAAATGCTTTGCAGCAGTAGTTTGTTTCTTTCTGGTAATTTTCACATTTACCAGTACTCCTCTACTTGGCCACTTTTCTTCTGGTATAAGTTTAGATTGTTATAAATAAGTACAGGTTTACTGAGAAATCTCCCTAGGTTAACAAGTAAGTTAATTAAGCATTCTTCTGTGAGGGATTTTTGGCTATAGAGGGATAGGGCTGAAGAGTCTATTGGAATAATGATTCTGTGGACTGGATGCTCTCAAAGCCAACAGCCTTACATTTGTGTGCTGCAGTCGGTTGGTGGCAATGCCTTTTGTGCCTTAATGTCTCACAGGACAGTTCATCAGGTGCAAATCAGAGATAGCTTCTTGGGGGAAATCACTGTTGTGACAGACTTTCCCCTGGGCACCTAACATCTTCCTCTGTGTCTTGTGGAAATACTTACGTCCACCTTAAGGTGCCATATGCTGTCATTCATACGCCTGTCTGATGCATTCTGGGCACAGGCTGCTGCTTCTCACTTCTTGGAAGAGCTGGGAGAAGCCTAACTTCCTTGGGGCTCCCAGGTGCAGTGCTCACTCTGTTACCTGTGCTCACCTTTTCCCAGAAGCAAGCAGTTTAATCTGTAATGTAGTTGCTTTATTGGCTTCCTCCCATTAAATTTGTTGACATGCTGACAGGCTTATAGACAGCCTGTCCTTGGACACATAGTACAGTGGTCTCTCTTCCTCCTTAACATAGGGAGCACAATGCTGAACACAGTGCGTTAATAAAGTCAAACTGAAAACTCCATTTTATTTCTGTGTTACTCAAGTTGTCACAATTAGCATTGCCCCTTAAAATATACACGGGGGAAAAACCCACAACGTTTGTTTTCCTTTCCACAGTCAACTGTTCTCTTCAGCAACTCAATCTTCAGATTCACCCATGCGGTCTAATCTTTTTGGTATTGATCATGAACTGCTGAATAAGCAGATAATGGACTACAAAAGACTGAAAGTGTCAAGACATGTAGAAAGCATTGCCTGGACAGAAGAGCAGAAGCAGCAGCTTTCTAAGATTCAAAAGAAAATGAAAAAGAAAAAATCAAGGAATCGTCCTGATGACGATATTACACCACAGAAATACTTACTGGACAGATGCAAAGTCGATTCCTGGGATGATAACACTGACTCAGTCTTGGACTATGAGCTGGAGGATGAATTACAGGAAGAAGTAAACAAATGGGAGGCAGATGATGGCAAAACTCTAAGTCAGCCTACTGATAAACTGAAATGAAGTGAAAAAGCCACTCCCTTTAAGATGGAGGCTGACGAGCAAAAAAAACCACTGCCATAGATACTGAAAGATCAGTTTTGTACAGCCTGTTTGCTACTTCCTCTTTCAAACTACTAAGTTTGCCATACATGGGGAGGTTTGCTAGCACAAGGTATGTAAGAAAATCAAAAATGCTATTTGTGACGTTCTGTTAAGCGGCTTTCAGGCTGCTGTAGTTGCAGGACTTTCAACCAGAGAGCAGTTTTGTAATAACAAAATATACATACTGCAGCACCAAGTCAAACTTCTTACAGTTCTGTTGATTATTTCTAGTAAAATTTCAGTTTCTGTGCTGAAATAAAATGTCTTCTCTTTTTGGAGTGATCTGGATAAAAAATCACAAGGTGATGGTGTCTGTTATTCTAAGGTCAGGATGGAAGAGGGAAGCAAAATGACAATGGTGTTCAAAGACAAGCTGCCTGTGCACAAAGACCGAGACAGCGTATTCTCTAGAAGACCTAGTCTAATGGGGGAACTCTTTCCATGAGAAGGTGAAACTCATTAAAATTATGGCCAATAAAGCTACAACCCTGAAAGAAAATAAATTTAATATTCAGAAATTTGGAGTTGTGCAAGTGGAACTGCAAACAGAAAAGAATAGAGAACTACTCATCTGTTGGGTAAAATTGGGCAAAGCATTGACTGTGACTGAAAAAAATTTATTAAAAACTCGGGTGGAGAAAAAGTAGCAGGGAAGAATGCCCGACTAACTTTGAGATTTGGAAATGGATGGGGAATCATATTGAAAAGGGAGAATAAAGCTTTCTGGCTCAAAGCAAGTAAAAAATAATAGCATAAGTGTATAAAGTCATAAGGGATGAAGCTTCAAAATAAGTTGTAACTAACAAGGTAGGAAAAAGGAATTCTAATAAGGAACATTTAATTCCATTAGTTAATGGGCAAGAAAAGAAAGACAAAGCAGGGGAGGTAGCACTACAGTGTGTCGCTCTAGTTTTTCAAAAAGATATAAAAGACGACAAGTACAAGCTCCAGAATATAAAAAATAGTCTAAAGCAGTTTTAGGTTGAAGGGAGGAGTTCCAGTCAGCAAAGAACACTGAAATTCACTGTAGGTTATTTAATAATCCCCTTGATGCATTTTCTGAAGATTGGTTGCCTGTAAGAATATGGAGAGGATATGGGCTATGAATGTCCAAAGGATATTCCTATAAACTGGTTAGAGCTTATAACCAGCCTATAAGGGTCAGGATCTTACAAATGTATGCATCACTGTTATTGGGATGCATGTTGAAGCTGTAGCTCACATTAGTGCTTGCCTTGCTTGAAGTAGGTGAATAATCCCACAAATTTCAGCATGCCTTGTTCAGGCTTTCCAGTTCTTAATAAATTCCATGGACGGACACACTTAGAAGTATATGATGTAGTTTGTTTCCCAGTGAGTGAAGGTATTTATCATATCAGACGCTGTTCGTATGCAGTATCACTGTCAATCAAAGCTAGCCATGAATTTGTCGCTACTTGGCATCAAAGCTCTTAATTCTTTGAATGAAAAACAGGAACCTGTGAATTGGTACTTGCTAAATGAATCCACAGAATACTAATGTCTCTATCTTTAGTTTCTGCTGTATAAAATGTGGGACTGTCCTGACCCTACCTAAAGGTTAAAAAAATGGGAAAAAAAACAACCTACATACAGAATCCCAGAACGGTGGGGGTTGGAAGGGCCCTCCGGAGCTCCCCCTGTCCAGCCCCTGCGTGAGCAGCACCCCCAGAGCAGGGGCACAGGACCGTGTCCAGGTGGGGTGGGAATGGCTCCAGGGAAGGAGACTCCACAGCCTCTCTGGGCAGCCTGGGCCGCTGCTCTGGCACCCGCACAGCAAAGGGGTTTTGCCTCAGATTTCAGTGGAACTTCCCGTGTTCCAGCTTGTGCCCGGTGCCCCTTGTCCTGTCGTCGGGCACCGCTGAGAAGAGCCCAGTCCCACCCTCCTGACACCCGCCCTTCAGACACTGATAAGCACTGAGGAGATCCCCCTCAGCCTTCTCTTCTCCAGGCTGAACAAGCCCAGGTCTCTCAGCCTTTCCTCACCAGGGAGATGCTCCATCCCCTGAGCATCCTTGTGGCTCTGCGCTGGCCTTGCTCCAGCAGCTCCCTGTCCTTCTGGCACTGGGGGCCCAGCACTGGACACAGCACCCCAGCTGCGGCCTCCCCAGGGCAGAGCAGAGGGGCAGGATGGCCTCCCTCGCCCTGCTGCCCACACTCCTGTCCATGCAGCCCAGGACACCGCTGCCCTTCTTGGCCCCGAGGGCCCAGCGCTGGCTCAGGGGCACTGGCTGCCCACCAGCACTGCCAGGGCCTTCTCAGCAGAGCCGCTTCCCAGCAGGGCAGCCCCAGCCTGTGCTGGTGCCGGGGGCTGTTCCTCCCCAGGGGCAGCACCTTGCCCTTGCTCCTGGTGAATCCCATGAGGTTCCCCTCGGCCCAGCTCTCCAGCCTGCCCAGGGCTCGCTGGATGGCAGCACAGCCTTCTGGCGTATCAGCCGCTCCTCCCAGCTCGGTGCCATCGGCGAACTTGCTGAGGCTACACTCCATCCCTTCATCCAGGTCACTGATGGATATGTTGAACAGGACTGGACCCAGTACAGACCCCTGGGGGACTCCACTGGTCACCGGCCTCCAGCCAGACTCTGCCCCGTTGATGACAACTCTCTGGGTCCTGTTGTTGAGCCAGTTCTCCATCCACCTCACTGTCCACTCATCCAACCCACACTTCCTTAGCTTGGCTATGAGGATGTTATGGGAGACAGTGTCGAATGCCTTGCTGAAGTCAAGGTAAACAACATCCACTGCTCTCCCTTCATCGACCCAGCCAGTCACCCCATCATAGAAGGCTATCAGGTTGGTCAAGCATGATCTCCCCTTGGTGAATCCATGTTGACTGCTTCTGATAACCTTCTTTTCCTCTACATGCCTGGAGATGACCTCCAGGATGAGCCGCTCCATCACCTTTCCGGGGATGGAGGTGAGGCTGACTGGCCTGTAGTTTCCCGGGTCCTCCTTCTTGCCCTTTTTGAAGATTGGAGTGACATTTGCCTTCCTCCAGTCTTCAGGCACCTCTCCTGTCCTCCATGACCTTTCAAAGATGATAGAGAGTGGCTCAGCAAGAACTTCCGCCAGCTCCTTCAGCACTCGTGGGTGCATCCCATCAGGGCCCATGGATTTCTGAGGATCCAGTTTGCCTAGGTGATCTCTGACCCAGTCCTCCTCACCAAGGATAAGTCCTCCTTTCTCCAGATATTCTCTCTCTCCCCTGGGGGCTGGGATGCCTGAGGGACAGCCTGAGCAGTGAAGACCAAAGCAAAGAAGGCATTCAGGAACTCCGCCTTCTCTGCATCCTGCGTCACCAGGGCCCCCGCCTCGTTCAGCAGCGGCCGCAGTTTCCCCAGTCCTCCTTTTACTGCTGATGTATTTAAAGAAGCCCTTCTTGTTGTCCTAGACATCCCTCCCATGATTTAACTCCAAGTGGGCCCAGGCCTTCCTTGTCGCATCTCTACATATTGTCGCATCTATACATACTAGGCTTTTGAAAGAATGAAGAGAACAAAGTTTCTGTGATTCTCTGATTATCTCTGCTTGTTTAATTTGGACATCTATAAACTAGGTTTACAGTTCATAGATTAGATTTCATCTAAAACCAACCAAAACCATTCTCAGTGTCAGCCCTAATACCATTACTCCCTTGTTAAGCAAGTGAGAGCAGTTGACCTCTTCTGCTTGCCACAGCTAATGTCACAGAAACCGGGCTTTATTTGAGAGAGAGACGGCCTAGCATTTACTTGGGATGTCCAGGGATGGAACAGCCATTCTGAACCTGGTGATGAAGAAAACAAAGCAAAAGCAACCAGATTTAGAAGAGATGGAAATAATAAAAATGACCAGGCAGGATGGGCTGGAAGGAGGAAGCGGCCCAGGGGATATCAGGAGAATGGCAAAAGAGCAGGTGGGTGGGAGCAGCTGCAGCCCCATTTTCGGCTCCCCCTCATTAGTGCTCTGCCTCAGCATCTGCTGCCTTCCCAGGGAAGCAAAGTGGGAAGGTTTCTCTGCTATGCTACCAGTGTAATCGTAACCTCAAGACTTTTATAGCTGTAAAAGACAATAAATGAATCTTACACTCTATCTGAGCAATATGAACTATAATAACTTGCAGAATCCCTTGATTTAGTTTTTATGTATTATATAACCACAGATGGGAAAGGAATTTCTGGGGCCTTCAGACGTGGTCCCCTACCTTTAATGGCAGCCACCTGCTGCAGTCCTGTATTCAGCTGTTAATCCTCGTTAGGGATATACAGCTGGGAGTAATTGTTATTTAACATCGGCAGAATCAGATGCGCAGCTGAATTTAAGCGACTGGTGCCCCTGTGAGCATGTGCTACACCACTCGTGTTCGAATCAACGTGATTAGTCAAGGACAGTTTTAAAAAACACAAGAGCTTTCATTGCTTCCTATGACTGTCAATCCAAACCTTTCCAAACACTCTGGGACCCTACAAAAGTATTGTTCAGATCTAAGTTTCAGGCTGAAAGCAAAGAAATACCTCAGTTATCCCTCCAATTCGGTTGTTTTCCTAAAGATCTGGTCTTATAGGGTGCTGATTTTGAAGGGGAAATGAGGGCACGTAGTTCCTCTGCTTCATTTTAGCCAACCAGTTTGATTTCTCTGACCCCTCTAAGACCTTGCCATGGAAGTGTTTATGCATTTTGTGTCTTTCCAAAACAGAAGCATCTCTCCAGCAGAATTGCTGGGTAACGCTGCTGTGCTGCAGACAGCCTGACAGCGAGGAGCTTACTGACCCTCTCCAAAACGTAACTGGAGGACGGTGACAGTCTCCTTACCCATGTGAGTCACAAAAGCCACTGACAAAAATGGCATCGTGCCAGGGAAATTAAAAAACCAAGATGAACATATCAATGAAATTTGTTCAAGGAATTACTTATTTTTCATGAAAACCAACCTACCCATAAGCCTTGCTTGCATATGTAAAGCCAAGAAACAGAATAAAAACTCAGCAAAGAGAAAGAAATTGGTATATTGCCCAATGCTTTGCCATTTTGTCCTTAGCAAGAGGCTAAGTGAAGACAAAAAGGTTTAGCTTTAAAGATTTCAAAGCTCTATAGATTGTGCCCTATCAAACCAGGAGAAAATCTTAATTAGCTAGGAATAATGAGCTGCATGCATGTTTTTCTTGCATTCACTCACTGCTGATAGCACATTGCTGCGCTGCACTCATTTGTACTTTAAAATCTATGGTGAAAGACCAGTCATTCTCATAAACACCTAACCAACAAAGCATCACACTTCAAACTGTAAGAATAAAGATGCAGAAGTGTTTGTCTATTGTGGTAATTACTTCTGACTTTTTTGTTAGTATGTTCTTAAGGTAGTCCATCTTACCTGGTGGGCTTTGCTCGAACTTGCTGGAAAAAAAACTCTAATGGAGAACACTTGTAGTTAATTCCAGTGCTTCACTCTCTCTCCGGCTCCAAGAAATAGGTAAGGAAGGCAAGAGGGAGAAAACAAAACCATGGGAATGGGCATAGTAAAATGGCAGTGCTACATAGATGTGTTGATCTGTGGTGTCTTGTAGAGGAGACAAGTTCTGTGGATGGGATCCATGAGCTGTCATGGTTTTCAGCAAGTTACCTGGGACAACCTGGGATCTTTTCAAGTGATGATTATTTTATTCTGCAGGTTCAAGCAATATTTGTAGCCTTTCGTTGAACCATCTACAGTTGCAAGATATATAAACTTTTTGGTTTTGGTGGTGTGTTAGTGGCTTTCCAAATAAAGCAATGCATATATCTCTGTTCCTGGCTCTCACACTAAAGCCAGAAGTCAGTATTTACTTTTTTTGACATGAGGGTTTCAAGGGTACTAGGTGCTTGCTTCGGTGCTAGACCGAGAAGTCTGAGTGTCTCCACTGGTGTGTGTCTTGGGAGAAGGAGGCTACTCTATTTCTACTGTTTACTTCTTCAGTGGAAAACTTTAGTTCAGGATTTTGCAGCAGGCCACAGCTGTAGTTTACAAGATCTTAACAGCTTTATTGACATTGCTAACATCATCTGATTCTGAGGAGGCGCTTCAAAAAAACAGTGAGGAAGGAGGAGCTGCTACTGCTGGACTCTAGGCAGCTTAATACATCCTTGGCTGCAATCAGACCAAAAAGAGTCTCCTAGAAACACAGGGTGGCTCCTGACAAAAGAAAACCTGGTACAGCGGAGCTTGGGTTCTTCTCCTGTTGGCCTGATGACGAGCCTCAATGGCAACCACAAAATTGGAACAACTGAGGTGGGAAGGGACCTCTGTGGACTGCCTAATCCAAGCTTCCTGCTCAAAGCAAGGTCAGCTACAGCAGGTTACCCAGGGCCATGTCCAGTCAGGCTTCAAGTATCTCCAGAGATGAAGACTCTAGAACCTCTCTCAACAACTTGCTCCAGTGTTCAACCAGCCCCACAGCAGAAAAGTGTTTTCTTTTATTCAGACAAAATTTCCTGTGTATTTCAGTTTCTGCCTGTTGCTTCTTCTGTCACTTGGCAGCACTGAGAAGAGCCAGGCTCTGTTTTCTCTGCATGTCCTATCAGGTATTTATAAACACTGCTAAGGTCCCCCTGAGCCCTCTCTTCTTGAGGCTGAACAATCCCAGCTCTCTCAGTCTACGGAGTGTGTGCCTCCCTAAAGAAATATTGAAGAACTTAAATGAATATTCAAAAGGAAAAAAGTAAGCAGTGATATGCTCAGATACCATCTCCTCATTAAGAGGCATGAGAGTCAAATCGTTCATCACTGCTGCTGAGTCATGTCGCGTGGTCTCTGCCACTGGGCAGAACCTCAAACACAGTTAAAGAAACTTGGTGAGAACCCAGGGTGTGAAAGTGGATGCTGGAGCTCAGAGCACACACACAAACAGAGTTATGCCAGGCTGCAAGGTGCTGCACCAAGCACCCGTGTGCCACCATGGTGGCTTTCTTACCACTGCAGCCCTGCTCCCCTCCCAAGCAGGACTCAACAGCTTCCCAGCAAGTAGGCAGCGGGCCCAAAACATCTGAAACAGAGCCACACCACCGTATGCCCCTGTAGTATGTTATGAAGGCTTACAGCACTCCCTTTTTACATGGAGTCACATGGAGCGGACAAGGGGGAACGGACACAAATTGCTCTTGGGGAGCTTCCGATTGGACACCAGAGGGAAACGTTTCACAGTGCAGACAGTCAACCACTGGAATAATCTCCCCAGGGAAGGGGTTGACTCGGCCACGTTGGACACCTTCAAGAGTCGTCTGGACAGGGTGCTGGGCCATCTTGTGTAGACTGTGCTCTTCCTAGAAAGGTTGGACTGAATGATCCCTGAGGTCCCTTCCAGCCTGGGATTCTGTGATTCTGTGAAATAGGAGCCCTTTTCATCCACCATCAAAAAGTAATGACGTTTGCTACCCAGGAGAGGAAACACTGCCCAGGACACAGTTTCATTCCAAAAGATTTTGGGGTAGAAGCAATAAAGTACTGTGTCCTGCAGGCTGGATGCAATTATTCACCTTATCTGTACTCCCTGCCTGAGAGTTACAACTACACTGAAGCTCCCCTTTCCCAGGTGGGAAGGGGGTCCGGCTCTCAGCTTGTGGGAGACCCCCACCTCTGCTGGGGGAAGGAAGGTGAGGCAGGGAAGGCTGCAGGGCTGCTACAGAGCTATGGCATCCTGCTAACATAGGCCTTGCTGCAAAACTGAAATCTAAATTTGCAGTTTAGTTAGTTCAAAGAGTCTTCAAAGGTGATTCCAACACTTGATAAGCTGCAAAATTGTGCATATTTGGGCAATAGAAAGTTAGTTCAAGTATTTTTATTCTTGTCACCGCTGAAATGTATTGCAAGAAAAGGGGAAATGCCTGTCTTTCCCAAACTTTCCTCTGTTTGCAAAGTTTCTGCTGGAAATTAGATTTTAAAAAAATAAATGTATTTTTGGCAGTTTGTAACAAAGAATGGCAGAAAAACCTGTGAGGGAGCAGGCTGGGACAAGCTCTATGCACTCACCAGCGGTTGAAGGCTAACAGAAGACAGCCAGGTGCTCTCTGTGTGTCACTCCGATTTGGATGCCTGAACTTTAACTTCCTCATTGGTACCTCTGACTGCTTTGTCTAAGAGCTTGACAATTTATGCATTTCGATTTCTGTCACAGCAGCAGCAGTTAGTGGGAGCCAACACTTCTGTTAGAACAGAAATGAATGCCTATCACTCGGCCAGTCCCAGACACTTAGCATGCCATTTACCCTTCAGTGTATGACTCCTGGTAATTGTTTCCCACTTGTGTTAAGATCTGTGGGATGGAAATCTTTAAAAATATTTTTTTCTGAGTGCATCCCTTATCAAATGCTTACTTTTTATTTATGTTGATAGGATGTTTCTGGCAGATTCATAAGACACTTATGGTAAATAAACATGACAATTTGCAAGCACAAGTGGTCAGACTTGCTTCTACTTTTCCCCATAGGTTTTGCCTTTCAGTTTTATGAACTATACATCACCGGGGTTTTTGATCTTTCTGGGGAAATTTCCAGTAGGTTTAAGAGAGGGATGAGACGCTGCAATCCCAGTGAAGTGAGACAAGATGAACAGAGGCAGAACAGGACGGCTCTGTAAAACAACACTGTCTGGTGCTATTGTGTTCATTTCTGATCTCCGGGTCCTAGCATTTTTGATATCTGAATATGTGCCATCTCTTGGATGATTCTTAGCTGTAACGAAGTTTTGTTTGATAGTGCCCACATAGTATTTTTTCACACTTATTTGACATAACTCTGGGTTTTTTCCCCCTTTTTCTTTTTGAGGCTACATTCCCACCTTACCTTATCTTTATAGACGACTGGCTTTGACAGTATTTATTTCTCTTTTCTCTCCTCAGACAGGTCGGCAATTTCAAGGGACACCAAACATTATGGAAGTGTAGATGATATATGGCTCTACACTAGAAAAGAAAAAGCAGAATGCACTTCAAACCACTTCTTTCATTCACCATGCAGCCGGTTTAAAAAACTGAAAAAGTTCTCTGAGCAACTGCAGCTCAAAGAGAGTTCACGTTGGGTTAGTATGGGTTATCTTGTCCACGCTTATTGCGGTGGTATTAGATAACAAGTTCAAGAAGTGTTTAATCGACAGAGGCTCTGTTTCAGATCGCCAGTAGAGGGAGAGGCTTCCTTATTCCCTGAGGTTGTGCTCAGGCCCTTGTGGCATCTGTGGGACCTGCTGCTACTGCAAGAAATGGGTCAATGAAGCAGCGTGGGATGTGCTTGACTTAGCTGTTACTGCTTTGCAGATTGGAGTTAGATATAGTAAACATACCTTGCAATTTTACAAGCATGATTCTGAAAACATATGAAAGGACTGGGGAGGGAGTGAGAAAAGAGGTGCCATTTCTTCATTAGATTGTTGTTTAATTTTTACAGGGGCATACACCTGTCAACTAACACATTGAATCAAGCTGGTAGAACTTCTAGAAGTTTTTCTAATATCTCTGTCTCTATTATACCAGTAGACAGTTTATATTTAGAGCGAAGTCACGTGGTACAAGACAAACATTTTTAGGAGTGTCTTCTTTAAGCTATCAGTCAGGACCTTTACAGCATTACTTGTCAGGTATGAATACAGCTTTTATTACATAAAACCATAGAATGGTTTAGGTTGGAAGGGACCTTTAAAGTTCATCTAGTTCAACCCCCCTGCCATGGGCAGGGACATCTTTCACTAAATCAGGTTGCTCAAAGCTCCGTCCAACCTGACATTTCCAATGATGGGCATCTGCAACTTCTATGTACAACCTGTTACGCTGTCTTACCACCCTCATTGTAAAAAATTTCTTCCTTTTATCTAATCTAAATCTACTCTCTTTCTATTTAAAACCATTACGCCTTGTCCTATCACTACATTTAAAGAACAGTGCAATCATCGGGCACAGTCAACATGGGTTCACAAAGAGAAAGTCCTTTTTAATTAATTTAATATCCTTCTGTGATAAGGTCACCCACCTAGTGGATGAAGGGGAGGAGGTGGATGTAGTTTTTCTGGATTTTCGTAAGGCTTTTGATACTGTCCCTCACAGCATTCTTCTGGACAAGTTGTCCAACTGTGCAATGAGCAGGTAGATGGTGCGCTGGCTGAAGAACTGAGAGAACGGCAGGGCTCAAAGGGTTGCAGTGCATGGGGCTACATCTGTCTGGCAACCGGTCACCAGCGGTGTTTCTCAGGGTTCAATCCAGGCCAGTTCTTGTTCAATATTTTTATCAGTGATCTGGATGCAGGAGTTGAATGCACCATTAGCAAGTTTGCTGATGATACTAAACTGGGAGGTGTTGCTGACTCACTTAAGGGAAAAGTGGCCTTGCAGAAGGATCTAGATTGACTGGATCATTAAGGAATCATCAATGGCATGAAACTGAACAAGAACAAATGCTGGATTCTGCACCTGGGACAGAGTACTGCTGGACACAAGTCTAAATTGGAAGAGGAGTGGCTAGAGAGCAGCCCTGCAGAAAGGGATCTGGGCACGCTGGATCAGTAGGAGTTAGCAGTGCACCCTGGCAACCAAGAGGGCAAACCACATCCTGGGGTGTATTAAACACAGTATAACCAGCCAGTCAAGAGAGGTGTTTTTCCCACTGTATTCAGCATTGGTGTGGCCTCACCTTGAGCACTGTGTGCAGTTCTGGGCCCACAGTTTAGAAAGGAAGGTAAGGTACTTGAATGGATCTAGAGGAGGGCACCAAAGCTGGGGAAGGGCCGGGAAG
This sequence comes from Anhinga rufa, assembly GCA_013400875.1. Taxonomy (NCBI): domain Eukaryota; kingdom Metazoa; phylum Chordata; class Aves; order Suliformes; family Anhingidae; genus Anhinga; species Anhinga rufa. The sequence continues at coordinate 31,099 of VZTV01062462.1, forward strand.
GCATGTCCTATGAGGAGCGGCTGAGGACACTGGGTTTGTCTAGTTTGGAGAGAAGAAAGCTGAGGGTTGACCGCATTGCTCTCTGCAGCTTCCTGAGGAGGGGAAGTGGAGATCTCTTCTCCCTGGGATCCGGTGCCAGGACACATGGGAATGCCTCAAAGCTGCATCCCTCAGTGGCGGTTTGGATTTGACATGAGGAAACATTACCTTACCAAGAGGGTGGTCAAACCCTGGAACAGGCTTCCTAGAGAGGTGGCTGATGCCCCATGGCTGGTCAGCATTGAAGAGGCATTTGGACAATGTCCTTATTAACATGCTTTAACTTTTGGTCAGCTGTGAAGTGGTCAGGCAGTTGGACTCAATTGTCGTAGTCCCTTCCAGCTAAACGATTTGATTCGATTAGATTCATCCTTCTTCCTCCTTCCTTCTTTCCCCAGCAGTACATGCTGAGGAAATCTCTGATGACGTTTCCTCCCAGCCCTGCACTCGCAGAAGAGACTGAATGGGTAATCATGTCCTATCCTAAGCATTGGCTCTGTCACTACGTGGGAAGGAAGCATGTACCTTTTGATGGGGGTGAGAGCTGTGTATTGTCTTGAGATAATTTGACCACCTGAACAAATTTGCAAA
>VZTV01062464.1:0-18985 GCA_013400875.1 Anhinga rufa
CATAGGTCCGTTAGTGACTCCATTTTCTCCACCATCTCCATGAACGTAGCATCAACCTGCTCTAGTTGAAGCTGTCCCTGCTCACTGCAGGGGGGTTGGACTAGATGGCCTCTAAGGTCCCTTCCAACCCAAACCATTCTATCATTCTGTGATCAAAGGTCCAGGTTGGATCACCAGCTCCTCTGCCAAACTGGCAGCAACTGTCTCCATCATGGGTACAGCACCGGGCACAGCCAGGTGTCTGGTTAGAGCCACTGGGATTCAAGTGCTGCAAATATATAGCTTCAGTTGTAGCCCTTAAACAGGCTGAATAAAGAAAAAACAAGGTGGGAGTAGCAGGGGAAGAGGGAATGGGAAATTAATAAAGCTGCAAGTAAATTTGCAGCCTTGAAAGGGAATTGCCAAGCTCAAAATTGAATTTTCTGGTTGGGAGGAGGTCTTTGATAGAACCACAATGTTTTTATCCCCAGGGAAATTTCCAATCATTACTCAGTTCTAGGCTAGATACAAACTCAGAATGCAAAGCTGGATTTCACCCGGCCCAGCATTCGGGCAATGTTTGCCTGCGGAGTTTGGATGTGCCTCTGTGTGCAGCACCACCGAGCAAGCACCAAGGGGAGGTGGCACTGGTTTCCCCAGACGCTCACACCACTGGCTCTGAGGTTTCCTGCCCTGTGGTTTGGCCCCCAGACATTTAGTTCAAGGTTGTTCCTGCAGAGACACAGCTGCAGATGTGAGCAGGAGAAAATGGGGTCTCTGAGTAGGACCTGGGAGAGGTGCCAGAGGCAGGGGAAATACCTGACGGTCGCTACCTGACCTTGGCTGCTGGGGTGTGATGAGATTTGCTGGGCAAGTGGCTACTGGTCCGTGATTTCTGCCTGGAGAGGTTCTCCTTTGCAGAGATTATCCTCCTTTCTCACTGAAAGAAACAGGAAATGGATGAGGCAAAGGATGTGCAAACCGCATTGCTCCAAGCTGGTGGCACAACCACCCAACTCCTGCCTTTTCCTCTCCCACCCACGTCAGGCACCTGAATTCCCTCTAAGTGGTGTGTGCTGGGGAAGGCCTTTGAAGGTGAGAAGATCCTGCACTATTTGCAGTCAGCACTACACCTCCGAGCAAGGTCCAGTGCTCAACGGTTCAACAAGGCCAAGGGCCAGGTCCTGCCCTCGGGTCACACCAACCCCAGGCACCGCCACAGGCTGGGGAAGAGTGGCTGGAAAGTGCCCGGCGGAGAAGGGCCTGGGGGTGCTGGCTGACAGCGGCTGGGCATGAGCCAGCAGCGTGCCCAGGTGGCCAAGGGGGCCAGCAGCACCCTGGCTTGTGTCAGGGGTGGTGTGGCCAGCAGGAGCAGGGCAGGGATGGTGCCCCTGTGCTCGGCACTGGTGAGGCCGCCCCGCGAATCCTGGGGTCAGGTTTGGGCCCCTCGGGGCAAGAAGGACATGGAGGGGCTGGAGCGTGTCCAGAGAAGGGCAGCGGGGCTGGGGCAGGGTCTGGAGCACAAGTGTGCTGGGGGGCGGCTGAGGGAGCTGGGGGGGCTCAGCCTGGAGAAGAGGAGGCTGAGGGGAGCCCTCATCGCTCTCTGCAGCTGCCTGAGAGGAGGCTGTGGTGAGGGGGGTCGGTCTCTTCTCCCCAGTCACTGGTGATGGGACGAGGGGAAACGGCCTCAAGCTGCGTCAGGGGAGGGTTAGGTTGGGTATGAGGGAAAATGCCTTCCCTGCCAGAGCGGTCAGGCCCTGGCACAGGCTGCCCAGAGAGGTGGGGGAGTCACCAGCCCTGGGGGTGTTCAAACACCGTGCAGACGTGGCACTTCAGGGCATGGTTCAGGAGGCCTGGGGGTGTTGGGTTGGGGGTCGGACTTGATGATCCTAGATGTCTTTTCCAACCTTAATGATTCTGTGATTCAAAGGGCCCCAGCACAGGACAGTAAAGACTGGGGAACCCCAGAGCCTTGCACTGGAGTTCAAAATGAATGTAATCACATCTCTCCATTTTAAAATGTTTCGGTCTTTGCTGGATGGCTGCAGGCAAGAAGCCAAGATGACAAAGGTTTGTGCTACACCACGGGGGCTCAGACTGTCGTAGCTGCAGACAGGTTCCCCATCGCTGCAGATCATGCAAATCCTGCACCCACTAGCCGAGATATACAGCCACACATCTACCGAACACATCAAGATGAACTGGCCAGCCCCGTGCAACATAAAAGCCAAGAAATACCTGGGAAAAGTTGTATTTAAAACAAAATTCTTTAATAATTTGAACTATAAAGACACAAATTAGTGCTTGACTGCAGCATGAATAACAAATGAAATGCATTAAATATTTCAAAGCTACTGTGCTTTGCAAAACAAGATATTGCTGATACATATAAGCCTTATGTTAGTTACCAGCTGGTTTGGTACGAAGTTTAGTATATCAAAACTGTCAATAAACATTGCTCAATGCAGCTGTGTTTTACAGGTCAACTGCTATTCATCCGTCACAGTGTAGTCATCTATCTGCAACAATATAGTGAACTTCAGGAAAAAAACCACATTACATTAGAACTAATAGTGTCAACGTCAGAAAGTTTGGTCACGTAACGCGCAGGGTATTTCATGTCCATTACAGGTGGACAAATGTTATTTGCTAAGACAGTAAACATCATCAGTGCATTAAGCCGAGTTCAACAGTCAGCATCAAATAGTCAACATCAATTTGGAAGATTAAGAGAAAAATCAGTTCCTGTTCAGTCTAAGGAGTAACTACGGTTTATGCTGCTTGAAACCCTCTCTTCCAAAATCCAGGGAGCAACAGTACACACAACCAAAATTCTTCCGCAGCAGCTGACCAAAGCTTTAATTTAGAAAACGTTTTAGTACGTGATTTAATATGAGCATGTGTGAAAGCCCATCTCTATTCAACATCGGCTTTGGAGGAACTTATATATGTTCCTTGGTTCTGAGGAAAGAAGAATCTGAGATTGTGCTTAGAGTTATTCATGCGTTTCGGTGATGAAGGACAAATAACCAAAAGACCCTTTATTTTTGCATTTGTAAAATCTCAGCAACCTGCTCTAAACATCAGGCAGATTCAACTTGTGTGAAATATGTGCAAAAAAAATCTGCAGGCACTGGTTAGGGTCTGGCATTAGCTGGATTCTGAACTCGGTTCTTCTTAAATCTGCAATTACATGTTTAATCAAATCTAAACACTTAAAACAAGTAAAAAGGGAGAGTTCTGAAGTAAAGTAAGAGGTTCAGGCATCAACCCTGTCCCCAAAATTGTACATGTGAAGCCCCATATCCCCACTCCTGTTTGGAGCATCTATCTGGCTGGGAGCTCCAGTAATGAGGCTCTGCATAAAGTGCTTGCTTGACTGCTGCGCCCTCACACTGCCTGTCCTTGAACTACACACGCTAAAATAAACACCAGCTGTGGGGCTAAATCCCTCAACCAGCTTTCAAAATCTGAAAAGATGCAACAGCATCAGGGCCATGGGGTAGTCAGGCTCAAGTTTGAGCCAAGCAGAGGCAGCCACGTACTGGATAACTACATTTCTGGCAAGCGACTGAAAACAGTGCTGTGACTCCTGCAGTAGGAGGATTTTTAACAAAAAACAAACTGACCTCCCACTGACTGAGGACCTTGTCTTACGGGCCCCAGGAGAAAACACAGCCTCAGCTCTCAAAAAAGACTTGCAACAAAGAGACCAGGCACTTGGCAGCCGTAGGCAGTTTTGAGCGAGAAACCGAACAAAGAAACCCAAAATCAATCTTAATAGCGATACAGTATATTCTCTGTAGTTACATTATGGGCTCTCAAACAAAGCTGGCAGAGGACGTTCTAGATGGATAAGAATGTATTCATTCATGTACGAAACAATTCATGTCACGTTCCATCCATTATGTACGAACATTATGTATTACATTAAAAAACAGCTGAATAATCTACAATGAACCGAATGTAACGGAGTCTACATCACTTCTGTGGTAAAGAGTGAAGAGTCAGCATGGAAAGTTAAACATAAAAATAGCAAAACATTCAAGCTCGTTACATAAGTATCTAAAGTGCAGTTATCAGGAGGGTGGTTGACGTAATACTATGGGATTCTGTGCTTAATCTTTTCTTATTCTCTTCCCATATAAGAGTTCTTCATCTCCTTCTGGCTTTCACTTCTCACTGGCAATAAAGACTCCATTTATCCCTTGTCGTACTAAAGCCTCACACTTAAACAGTTCTTTGCAGTTAAAGCCTCCCACTGCCTACTTATAAAGTGCAGATGGGGTTTCCTTGAAGTAAACCGTTTTACCTGAATATGTTAATTTAAATTATGGGGCACACGTTCCGCCAAAATTGAGGTGTGTTCCTGGATTCTGAGGCCTACTGAAGGAAACAGCAGTGCTGCTTCGTTAGAGCTCGTCTTCCAGTGAGAAGTGTTATATTGAATTGTTTCACCACCTGCTATCAAATGCCAAAGATATATCCACAGAGAGAAAACAGGTTTAAAAAAAAATGTATTACCGAAATTCTTGAATGCAGACTAAACCAAGCGGTAGTGACTGTGAGAAACACTTGCGATACTGGGAGGATTTTGTGTTGCTAAGAGTTTCACATGGAGGAGTTAGCTGAAAAACCCATTCAGCTGTTCAAAAACAGGTGTTGGAAGCAAATGCACTACAGCCAGAAGAATCAACTGCGTTCCAAAACATACAATTTCCCTTCAGGCAAACAAGAGAGCACAATATTAGATTAAAAAAGAATTAAAGCTAATTATAAAACAGTATTTTCCATCATATCTCTTCCAAAATCATGTAAACCAAGTTATACTGTTTGCATTTTAGCTGTAAATATAACTTTACTGCCAAAAAGGGCTCACTTCACCTGTCTGAATTAAAGTCGTCCTACTCATACCTGTTTCTAAAGCAGCCAGCCTTCTGCACGCAGATGAACAGCAGACTGAGTGCAACGTAAAAGCGACAGACACCGAACAAGTCGGGATGTTTACGGAGAGTGAACAGAGTCAGCCATGGATCAATACAACACTGTTGCCAACCTCGGGGGCTGCATCGTCTAAGTCAGATATAATTAACGGCACAGGTATTGTACAATACATGACAGAGGTAGATCAAGTGATAGACTGCATATTCCAATTCTGACTGTGGGGTAGTCTTCTAAACACTCGCAGGTGAGCACGTCTTCCTTGTGCTAAAACAAAAAGTCTGGAGATGACTAATACTGCTAGCTAACAACACTGCCTTCAAAACACGGATGAGATTCGTCCTGATGGCAGATTTCTGTTTATCATGTCTTATCTTCAGTTCTGGATAATGCACGTCTTGAGTAGTATCCAGAAAACCTAGATTCCCAGCATAAGGTATGGTGTTTATCTGTACTGGGAAAGTAATTTTGAAGTTTTTCTTTTATTTCCAAGGAAGAATTTTTCAGCTCACGGTCTGCAGAACTACTTGCTGCTGATCTGTGCCAAACCAACGGTGATAAGGTGGCAGATTTCCTGGTTCTTCATGGATGTTAAATAAGACTTCATTTGCTATCAGATCTGTCCAACACGTCCTGTAGAATTCATACTAAATGACACCTGATACTTCCCTAATTCCCTTTAAAGTAGCTGTTTTCTGAATCCTACTCAAAAAATAGGATCGAAGATGACCCACCTTATAAGATGTAGTGCAAGAAAAGTTTGGGATATGCTGCTCTAAGGTTTGTAGAAAAAAAAAATCAGCATGTCATACAAGTGATATAAATAAAAAGCAACTGAGCAGACATTTAACACATTACAGGAGTAAGGATGTATGTCTCTCCAGGCACAAGAAAAGGCAGCCTGAATTGCAGTGACATGCAGTTAAAACTGGCTTGCCGTTTTCAATATCACTCACAAGATCGGTAAGGCAGTAAAACCAGAGCACCCATAATTTTAGATTATTTATGCTTAGAAGGATACACAAATAAATTACATTCTTCAGGATCTAACATAATTTGAAAGGGCTGCTGGAAGGGTGGTAAAGGTGTGCATGTTTTTGGTTATTTGGAATGAAGGAAGAAGCCAATTTGTGTGATTTTAAGATAAAACCATCAGTGACAAATGATATGTGAATGAAAAGCTAACAGCAGCACAAAATTAAAACAAGAGCTTTTCCAACTTTTTTTGTTTTAAATCCTGACAATTTAGTTCAACAAGATCTGAAAAGAAGCATACGCTTCCTAGTTGCAAATGTGTAGGAGAATCAACAAATTTCTTTAAAATTTACCATTGTAGAGAAGCCTTATCAATAAGAAAGTGGCTTCTCAGCACACTCTGGTTCCTGCAATTACAGGGAAACCAGAGCCCCCAGATCCTCCAGCAACAAAACTAAGGCCACTAAAATAAAGGTTTTGTTCGTTTTCTTAAAAATAATAGCATTCCTAGCAGATGTCACAAGTGACTCTTGAAAGGTCTTGTTGCTGCACTGCTCCTATTACGGGACTCTTTCCCTAAGTTATGAAAACATGTAAACATACTAATAAGAAAATGGAACACAGGGTACAGAAGCATGCTTGAGAGAGCCTGGAGGTGAACAGGCAGGCACTTATTTCTAAGCTACATTTTTAAAACCGTTCTCACATCTCTTCACAAAAAAATATGCCTTCTGGATAATTAAAGACACTTGATCCAAGACAGCATTTTCCTACCTCTATGCTAGTCATTCCAACGTCTTTCAGTCTGAAGACCACTCAAATTTCCCAACACAGATGCTGACCTTGTCTATGGAATTGGAGCCTACTGACAACAAATCTGTTTTAAAATTTTCATTCAAGAGTCTTCATAGCGGTTTGCTGATTACAGGTTGAAATGCGCTGCTATCAGCACGTGCTTAAACCTCACTGAAATCACTCAAGGTTAACTATCTTTTTCTAGCCCTGAGTTTGGGTCTATCTGATCCCAAGAGTCCAGGGTCAGTCACATAACAAAAGCCACGATTTTATCTGCAGATTCACATCAGTAGGAGTACTACTGATGGACATGGAGGATGCAGCTAAGCTGCAAACAGAAAACAAGAAAAAAGATATTAAAGGGAGGAGACCATTTTAGTCAGCATTGATAGTACAATACAGATTGCAGTCTGACTTTTTCAGCAGTCGAAGCAAGGAAGCTTACACTAGCCAGGACTTTGTGATCTGGGAGACAGCTTTATAGCTACACTGCCGTGCCCTGCTGCTGCGGGCACATTTTACATCAATACGGAATGGGATTTCAATCAGTCTGAGCATTTCCCTTTTTTCCTTCATGGCAAGAAGGATAAATCCCTCAGAGCATCAAAAGCAGACAAAAATTGCATAGCATGGCAGCTAGGAGGCCCAGAGACAGACTCTGTTAGTTGCCTCAAGATCTGAAAAGTCGAAACCACAGCCTCCAATATGAGGTATATTTTGAAAAACTGTGTTAGTTCAATGTTTTGTTTATGCTTATTAACTTTCATCAGCTGGGTAAATTGCGGAAACCAGAAGGTTTGTCCCCCACTTTAATCCCCAAAGTTTGGTTTTAAAAAGGTGGTCAACTTCCACAGAGTAACCGTGTAGTGGACAGATTAAGAGCAAGCAACCAAAGTGCTGCCAGTTCTATCCTGGGGTATCCTCAACACCGATCTTGTTCTTTATTCTTTCTTCAACATTTCTGAATAAGAAGATGCTTCTGAAAGACCAATATTTAAGACTTGTAAAATACGTGAGAGAGATGAATTCAAAGCTGCACTAGCACGCATTTAAGGTGTTTGTGAACCTGTAGTACGAATGGGACAAGGGGAGTAAAACGTAGGGATAGAAAAGGGAGGCATGTAAATTAAAAATGATAAACGATAAAAAAAATGTGTTTCTTGTGTTTATACAGTCACCCTGCAGTCTCCTGATGGATCACTGGTCAAACAAATTAGGAATTCAGTTTCCACACACAGTAAGAACCCCTATAATGCTTCACCATCTTAAGTGTCTTCTGCCGGTCACACCCTGGAACATCCTCCACGATGTACCTCAGTTGGACTAAAGAGAAAATCGAAGTTTGGTACAAAATGAACTATATGGCACAGGTATCCCAAATGTTTTGCTTAAAATATAAATTGCAAAGGCGGCTGTGGAAAAGCAAGATAGAATAAAGCCCTAAATCAATCATTACATACTTCATTGATTGTATAAAAGTGCAAGATTAAAGTAGTTCAGGTTAAGCATTCAGTTCACTATAGGCCACACAAATGCTTAGCTTGGCCATCAATGGCCTGTTTTTGTCATTCAGTTACTAATATTAGTTTAAACCACAGAAAGAACAACAACTGAATGAAAAACATATGCAACCCACTTCAAAAATGGTTAGTTTTCTGTGACCAGCACGAAATATTAGCTCAGTATCATCAGCTATACAATATATACATAAAAATATTGTGTCTTAATCTTTGTTTTAACAACTTAGAATAAAACTGTACTAAACATTATTTCCCTAGTGTGCCAACTCTTTGCTCTGTTCTGGCCAGCTGGCCTAGTAATGCAGAGAAGTCCTTTTATAGCAACGGTACTTGAACTGATCCATAATTTTGACACTTCGGCCACAGAAACTGTTGAATCGCTTTATTCAGCCAGGCTGGGTGATCGCATGGGACTGCCTAGGTCTCAGTCAAAGCTTCTTGGGCGGCTCCACAAGAAGAACAGGCCATATTCCAAAAACAAACTGTTAAAAGAAAAATAGGAAGAGGGGAAAGATTTCTTGGGATATTATGTCTCTTGGAACAGAAAGCAAACACTGTTAACCATCAGTTCAACTGCATTTCTTGGGATGTAAGTAAAAATCAAAGATAGTACCCTAACAGGTACTATCACATCAGTGAGCCCCGATGCAAGTTCAAAGCATAAGATATCCAAATGCTGCAGTGCATTAATGGACACAAAATATCGCTTACTTACCTTCACCTTTGGCCTGTGTTTCAGGAAAAGTGTCCTTGTGTATAAACTGAGGAAAAGAAGAAAAGTGTGCTTAAAACGTTGTGTATAAGACAGCATATAAAATAATAATGATGTACTAATCCCAGTTTTATTTTCCAACTAGAAAAGAATTGCTTCTGTGATTGCAAAGCTACCCATTCTGCCTAGATTATGCAAAATAGGAGACATTAGCCGACAGTAAATCCGTCTGTGCTAGACCATGATTAGCAAACTAATCTACCCTATCCCCTATGTGGGGAGAAAGAGAGAAACACAGAGAAGTAAATTCTCTCTCCACTATGGAAAAGACTAAACAGGGACTACAGCCTGTCATTTTGGAAGGAAGAAATTAAATCAGTGTACCACAAAACAGAGCAGATGTTAAGGTGGTGGAGGGGAGCAGCATAGCTCGATTCTGTGTCTCATTTCTGTTCTTATACACCCTCTCCCCATAGCAGTTCTTTTCCTGTGTATGACCTCACTTTTTTACATGGACATAGGTGATGCCACTGTGTGGCTGAGAAAATAGTAGGGAAACTACTGCAGGGAAACCATGTAGTTCATTCACTGACAAATCAGGCATCTGCATGTTCCCCGAGGGTTAGAGGATGTAAATCTAAATTATTTTCTGTGTGCAGCATGCTGGAAAAACCTCGCCTATGCTATCCAAACTCTGCATCAGCTTGCTTTCTACAAGGAACTTCTTCAAAAGATTATCTCAAGCTGTTTAGGGCAGCAGACCACCTGCCAGCCAAAACAGAGCAGCTGATTTCCACATACCATGACATATTTTATATATACACATATATATCCTGGGCTGCATGAAAAGGAGTGTGGGCAGCAGGGCGAGGGAGGCCATCCTGCCCCTCTGCTCTGCCCTGGGGAGGCCGCAGCTGGGGTGCTGTGTCCAGTGCTGGGCCCCCAGTGCCAGAAGGACAGGGAGCTGCTGGAGCAAGGCCAGCGCAGAGCCACAGGGATGCTCAGGGGATGGAGCATCTCCCTGGGGAGGAAAGGCTGAGAGACCTGGGCTTGTTCAGCCTGGAGAAGAGAAGGCTGAGGGGGATCTCCTCAGNTGCTGCTCACGCAGGGGGCTGGACGGGGGGAGCTCTCGAGGTCCCTTCCAACCCCTACCGTTCTGTGATTCTGTGTTATACACAGGTAGATATAGATCCAGATCCATACGTACATGTATATATGTACATATATACATATATGTATATATTTAAAAAAGCTACCAGAATAGCTACTGGAAATGTACTTATTTTCCTTGTCTTTTCCTTTTACTAGCTATTTTACCATCTGACAAAAAGGAGAATACTATGTTAGATATAGAAAAACTGATATGTAATCAGGTTTTCTCAACTTATGGAATGTATCTGTTAAACAGACGTTCTCTTATGGTTAAGTGGTAAAACATTATCTCATTACATAATGAACAAACTACAGAAATTCTTCAGATTCCGGTTTAAATTCTGTTTTCGTTCCTGGTTCCACTAGATGGTGGTATAGAGCAACGACAGAGACAAAAATCTGCTGGCTGCAGACTTGCTAACTTAGGCTCTCATTTAAGTCTCCTTCTAAAACTAATATCCTGCACTTCTGGGAACAGCTCTGCTCCAACCACTTCAGCTGTCACCCTTCGGCTCTATAGCATGATGCTTGCTAGTTTTCAAGAGCAACAGTGCCTATCAAAAGACTGGTTATGCTTCTAAAATTAAACATGTTTAATGTCAGGATTGCTGCTCAAGAACAGAAAGGTATCGATAGCTTACAGTTTGCAATTAAACCGCAAAACTATGTGAATGTATATTAACTGCTACAGGGTTTCCATTTCTGAATTGCGTTTTCCTGAAGAACCATGACTAAAGATTAATGATTAGATTTCAAGGAATCTAAATTACTTCTATTTTTTTTACTTTTATAGTTTTTAGACCAGTTGCAAAGAGGAAAGAAAAACTCCCACCAGTTTACTAAGAAGTCGTTTTCCTGCTCTTCTGGCCGATACAACATTCTGAAGTAAACCTGAACCTGGGAAAACTCCTGAGACTGCTTTATCCAGCTTAGAAAACATTTCCTACCTTAGCAGAATATGAAGGTAAGAGCCCAGGCCTGTGAGAATATGCCACCATGCATGAAACTGTGTCACAGCTCCCACAACAGGAGGCATCTTCTCTCGTAGTGCTCTGTAAGAAAGAAACACCATGTAATGGTTTTTTTCAAGCTAAGCAATCTCAAATCGCAGTGCTTGGTTGTCAGATCACACATTACTGGTTTTGTATCTCAGGCATGTGTTTCACGAGCGAGGCTTCCTGTAGTCAGGCTTTCAGCAGGTGACGAACAGCAGTTACACCTTATACTGTCAGTATAGAAAGATATTAGCAAAATGGCTTTCTTACAGATTTAAAGAAAGCACACACTTCTTCATACAACTTCTGGACTCAAATATCAGGTAATGTATTTATGGCATCCCACAGTCCCAAATGAGTTAATAGAATCACAGGATGCCCTGAGCTGGAAGGGACCCAAAGGATCATCGAGTCCAACCCCTGTCCCTGCACAGGACAGCCCCACATTCACACCGTGGCTCTGAGGGCGATGTCCAAGTGCTTCTGGAACATCGCCAGGCTGGGTGCCGTGACTGCCTCCCTGGGGACCCTGTTCCAGGGCTCCACCACCCTCGGGGGGAAGAACCTTTTCTTAATACCCAACCTAACCCTCCCCTGGCACATCTTCCTGCCGTCTCCTCAGGTCCTACCATTCTTCTCCCCAAACCCTAGTGAACTACTGCCCATAGGATGAAATGCCAACTTTAAGGACCGAGAGAGGAAATGGGACCCATCAGACATCACCACTTTACATCTGGCAATTGCACCACCTGTTCTCCTGCTCTGTGGAAGCTTAGCTTGCCTTTTTTTTCTGTTGTACTCTAAAACAGGGACAAAATCGGTGTTTAGTGAGGAAGCACTGAAAGTAGAGGGTCTGAAATCCTCTGCTGACATGCTTTGTATTTCGCAGTTATGGGGTGTGAGCTACTTGGGAAGAGGCTAAGGGATGGAGATAGAGAAAGAAAGGGAAGGAACTACATTGCCCTGATTTCTCCTGCTCACTAGGCTTCTGCAGATAACACTTATTTTGGTTGATGGTGGAGCAAATGTTTGCATCTGCCTGTTTCTTTTTTGACTTTCACTTCACATTCAGTCAAAACAAAAAAGGGAAAACAATGATCACAGGTGTGAAGGAAGAAAAATCTGCAGCCTCTGTAATACTTATTTACTGTTTGATGTTACAGTGTTCAGGCCCCCGGACTAAACGCTAATCCCTGAGCTACTGCTTAGTTTCCAGAGCTGCTCAGTCACAAATATGAACAGAGAGCTTCGATTCAGTCAGCCCAGGAATGACACAGTGGAACACACAGACTGTCACCCTGGCACAGCCCCTGAGCCTTTGGATGGCAGGAAATCTCAAAGTTCAAGGTAAGAAGTGCATGAATCCAACCAGGGAAGCTGAGTGCTATGGACTTTTTTTTGGGTTGATTTTTTTTTTTAAATAAGTTCCGAATGTAATGAAACATGGAAAACCAAAAACCGAACCAAAATACAATTTTGAACATTTCAACCAAAAAGAGCAGGTAGGTGGATGATTCACCACTTAGATCTTTAGAAAATAAAAAATTACAAGGAACTAGAATATAGCTTCTCCAAAGGTTCGAGTTATAACACCACCTGGAGAAATTCAAGGCTCTGCACACATCTGATTAAAGCTAGTAAACAAGAGTATTTATTTCTTTCCCAGCACCGTAACCAAACAACTATTACAGGAAATATGCTAACTTTTTTTTTCCCTTTGCAAAACGAGGATGGAAAAAAGTGCTTCAGCAGCTGGTGTAATCTTTGAGTCTAAGAACAAGCTCAAAAGCCCCATGGATCTGCAGCAGCTCAGAAGGCTTAGTGAACTGGGGGTTATGATCTCACCAGTGATGTGATGCAGCTGCAAAAATGAACCCTGATGCCAATATTTGCAAAGTCACTGTATACCCACCCACTTGTGTTGGCAAATAATTTTTCTATGCCATCTGTATCAAGTGTTTCTATGGATGAGGCACCGTGTATTATATTCACTACACCTATGTTTTTTTTAAAAAGTTTCAAGAAAACTCTGTTGGAGTTAACTTTCAGTTGGCCTGACCTAGTGCATGGACTAAAGAGCCGTAAGGGACAGATGGAAAACGCTAGACTTCTTTACAGCACACTGATCCGACCCTGACAAAGCAACCTACTAGGACAATTCTGTATACCACAGATTCAGCGGCGTAACAGTATGTCAGATAGTCAAGAACGGATTTTCTGGATGCTGGCATCAACCTTTCCCTCTCCTCCAGCTTGTGGTGGAACACAAGCATCACAACTAGGCGAAAGAAAGGTGCAGCTGTCCAGTTCCAGAGGAAAACGCATTAAGAGAACAACCTTTTGGACTGGTGCTCTTTCTTGCACGGACAGGATACCTAGCCATACAAAGAGGTGGTGGGTTCCTACAAGCTTTGTCTGGAAGCCTTTTTTACCCTGTTTGGCAATACACTGAACAGCGAGGAAGTCTCTCCCAGCCTCCTCCGCAAGTGCTAGCCAGAAGACTTCAGGCTAATAATGACAGCCAAGCACAGTGTATCGGCTCACAGAGTTACTGTTCTTTCTGAGATGCTCAAACAGCTGTTGTTTATTGGTGGCAGATATACTGCAAAAGACATTTCTTTAACCTGCAGAACTACTGCTTTTGATATTTTCCTGGGAAATGGCAAGAGCAGAAACAAAAAAAAAAAAAACAGGATAAAAAATTCATTCAGATGAAATCAAGTGTGAATAGCAGGCTTTAGTAAGCCACAGATCCTCAAAATTAATTCAGTGACATTACTTTCTTTCAATTTCAATTGGAAGTTAAAGGGAAATATCACTTATTTAAAAAAAAAAAATCTATTCATGGATAAAAAAACTGTTAAAAAACCCACTGAATGCTGAATCTAGTCACGACCAAATTGGATAAAACCCTTGTGAATGTTTAGTAGGCAGCATACAGTACATACCATGAGATGGACTTGAATTACACCACAGAAAAAACAAAGCTTTATGCAAAAAGACTGTTAAGAGCTACCTGGACAAAGTGCAAGAACTTACCTCAATTTATCACAGAAAATGTTGTCCACATTCCAGAGAAAAAATCCCATTAAAAATACAGTTAAAGATGTATAGCCTAGACCTCTGAGCCATGGGTATACCCTAGAGAGACACAGAGAGAAATAATGCGAAGTTTAGCTCAAGATTCTTTAAAGGCAGCTTTTATGTAACACACAAATACTACCACATACAAATAAACTGCTTTACCCATTTTATTTCCCCAAAAGGAAAAACATTGACTTCAAATCTCATCCATTTAAGTATTGTATTTTACCTCGTCCCCTCTCTCCTGAATTCACATTCTCTGAGACTGGTCTTTTAAATGTTTTACTTCTATACTTCTAATTGTTCCCCTAAATACTGCTCTCTCCTAACACAATGATTAAGTGGAAAAACTGAAGTTGGCTAAAAGATGCTAATTCTTCAGTCCCATGAAAGTTAAAAAAATAGCCATGTTACAAATTAGAGCTCTCCCAAAAGAAGAGGCTTTTTTTCCAATACATGATATCCCTATATTAGGGGACTTGTTTAAATAAGGTCTTTCAAAATGACAGTAGTCTTTGGTGAACATAGACCACCATGACTAACTACTAATCAAATGAATGGCTTTAGAAAACAGTAATTTCATGTTGTATCTTCTCACCAAGTGCTACTGGTGATGGAAAAATGTCGATTTCATTTTGGGAGAAAAAAAAAATTCTCTTTAGGATATGGGAAACACACTGAAGAGTCAGATGCAATAAAGTGCATCATTAATAAATTTACCCTCACTACCTGCATCCAGGCTGGACCATGGAATTGTAAACTTCCTGCATGGAAGTTGGTAGCAGTTGCTCTTTTTCCAACTCATAAGACAAGTTCCAAAAGCAAACCCAATTCCAACCCTAAAAGGCTGCCATACTGTTCAAGTTATTTATACGCATTATGAATGCACAGTTTCGATTCTGCGTTAAAACACACTCCTGAGCTGCTTTTTCTCCACTGTGTTACACACAGCGCTTGGTTCAGAGCTGTGACCACTGGCAAACAAAATGTGCAAAGCATGACAGGTAGAGCTTCTTCCACAGGGCAAGCTAACCACGTACAAGTTGTACATGTTCACAACAAGCGCACTGCCAATATAAACTAGCAAACTTATAATTTGTTTAGTCTAATAAATGCACAGAGCACCATGCAGTACATGGCAGAGACTACGCTGTAATATTCCCGACTGAGTGCTCTAGAGACATAAGCAAGCCCAGGACATGAAAGAGCACTAAATGGTATGTTATACATGCTGGTAATTAGATAATTACAGCTAGAATTGTTTGGGGAATAAATGGTGGTGTTTTGTGAAGGAATACGAGAGAGGCGGGCCATCACTTATTAATGGGGAACATGCTTTGTGGACAGAGAACAACGTTTGCCAAGTTATAATCTTGGGAAGGAAGCAGACCCAAGAAAGAGATGAAAAGTGTGGAGAAACAGGCAGGAACAGCAACAAATGATAAGTATAGACGGACGTAGCAGCCTGGAAGGCATAACAAGCTGTTCTTTGAGATTTTTATTCTAAGCTCAGAGTGACTTCAAGGCCCACACTAAGAAATATGAGCGATAGAAAGCTAATATGAATTACGGAAATAAGAAACAAAATAAGCAGAAATCAGGGTTGATATGTAAGTTGAAACAGGCTTGGACGAGCGCTAGCACTACCAATGGAAAGACAGGAACATGTTTTAGCAAGGTAGAGGAAGTAAATCCAAAAGTGTACTTGGGGGTGACTTTTAGAGAAAAGAAAGCGTACCGTCAGGTTGGCACAGCTTCTCTAGTAAAATTTAAAATGAGTAGTAGTTTAGTTAAAATTGATAAGTAGTTTAAACCTACTTCTCTCCCCATCCCAACTTTCTAACCAGTTTGCATAATATAACCAAAGGAGAAAGCAAGTCTTTGTTGGGCCATGTTGCAATTAAGTGACCTAGATAATTAAGAAAATACACTCCAAACCCCTAAAATTGAAGCAAAAAAGTAGGCAGAACTTCAGAGACAGATTTTGCTGGAGGAAAACAATGAATGATATCCTGGGAGGGAGGATGGTGGTGTTATTGGTAGTGACAGAAGACAATTAAATGCTTCAGGAATAATGAGAATGCACAAGTGTGTGGAATTTGCAGAACTGGAAAGATAGCAGGCCCAAGGGCTTGTCTACACAAAGAAATTTAATTTAAGTGACTAGAACTGTGATAAATCCTTGTATAAGAACAAAATTAAAATGACCTGAACTTGATTCAACTTCGTTTCCCTTGGAAGTGAATTAAGGTAGTATCACTTAAGACCTCTAGGTTAGGATTAAAATTTCCATGTTCATGGGCTTGAAAAGTGCCTTTAAACTGATGATTGTTTCTAAAGCTGCGAGCAACACACTATCAGTTTTAAGTTCTTCTTGCTTAATAAAAGTCTGTGAACATTTACACTTGGCCTATGGGGATGTCTTGGGGAAGTCAAACCAAATTAAGTGAAACTGCAAATGGAAGGTCATTCAATGACTCTATACTCACACCTTTTGTTAAATTCTTCCCTGTATTCCTGCACAGATATGTGTGTAAGTCGAAACAAAGTTTAACAAAAAGCACATTTAGAATGAAGACACTAGAGAGAAATCAGTAATTTTCAGGAGCAATCACACGAGAACACCAACTATTCACAGGGGAGAGACAGGAAGGGGAAACCAACTGAGCCCCTGAGAGCTAAAGGTAAGTTTTTACTCCAATACTGTTTCAACTCCTTCCTTTCACTTTTACCCATCAAGTCCATGCTCTGATGATTCTAAAGCTTCTCAATGTCTCATAACATTTCTAATACCCTTTTGTTTATTATACATAGTTTCAATTTCAATTTCCATAATGTATACTTAACTTTACCCAGTCAAAACCATAACGAAAATTATCATTTAACCTTCTGTGTTATTATCTTTTACATTTGAATTTTAGACTTGATTAGGGAAGAGGCAAGGAAAATATTAACCGATGGTTCAGCTCTGCAGTCTTACTCTCACCTCTCTCCAAGTATCATCATTAGATTTTGGACACTGGTAATAGATGTCACATGTTACCCAGCAATATGAAGATATAAACTCTGTTCCCCTTGAAGTCCCAGGCTAACAGCTGAAGCAACTGATCATAAGCACAGAGATCTCAGTTTTGTTTAATGTTATCCCAGTGGCTTAAAAAAAATACAAGGAGATAAGCCATTCCCTTTCAACCAAGCAGAGCACATGAGGCAGCATTATGTACCTAGTTAAAGAAATTTTGCCATTGCCAATTTCTCATGTCAATAAGCCCACTGAAAAAGATGCAAATGCTAAGTTATGTCTTGTAATGCTGAACTAAACGGTTACTTACCATAATACTATATAAACAGATCGTAGAACTATAATGGAAACTAGCGTTCCGTACATGATCTGGAAATAAAAACAGAGATAAAATTCAGCAGTTGGGTTCAAGAGACTTTATAAAACACTACAGGAGTAAAAAATTTTTGAAGCCTCTGTTGGTTTTCATTTTTTAGTCTCAGGAAAACAGCATCCCCTCTAACCTCCTCTCCAGAAAATCTTCCATAAAAGTTTCAAATAAAACTACGATTATAAACCATGCCCTTTATGCAATTACAAGAAAAGCCTGTTGTGTACAACCGCTGTTTCACTTTTTTGAATTAGAAAGCAAACACTAGATGGCACTCAGCAAGCACCCTGAAATCAAAATGGTAACTAACTCTTACCATCTCTTCTGTATCTGTGCATTTTAGCCCAGGACTGTGTAAGCATCAGCTAAAACCGTTTTTGAAAGCTATATTTCCTTCACTGATATTTGATTAATATTTTTTCCTGAAAGCAAACACCTGAATAGACTAAGCGCTATGCCCACACTGAGCACCAGTATGCAAGAAACTTTCCAGGAAGCATTTAAAACCAACTATCACAGATTGTTGGGATTCAATGTAATTATACAGTGGGAAGGCTGCACGCTCTGAAAAGAACCATGAGCAAAATCTGGCTTACTGTAGGCTTGATGAATTTGAATGTAATCGCCTGACTTATATAAAAAGTCAAAGTAATAATTTATTTTCTGCCTCATGATCTTTAAGTCACTCTCCCTTCTTGTATTCACGAGCTTAGGATCCACATAACACCACCTCCAAGACGTACAGACTAAAGAAGAGAAGAAATGTGGTCAGTCATGCCTGAAAAGTGATGCAGAAGCCACTGCAGGATGGAGGATTTTCAGACACCGGTGACATTAAATTACTCTTCATGCTTTCCATTCTGAACTGTTTTCTTCCTGCCAAAAGGCAGGTTTTTTCCAAGCAGCTGTGCCTTGTTCTTTGCTTCTCTCCAGTGGCCCACAAGCCCCTTGCTATTTTTCGCTTCTGTGTTGACTGACTTCCCTTTCTCATTTTGCTTTTAATTTACTCCTATCTAATGCTGCCTTGTTTTACATGAAACAGAAAAATGACAAACCTTTGCTGCCTATTTTTAAAAGCAACTAAGCCTCGCAGAGGTGTGTTTACAACCCAGTATCCTTACCCTGTCCTACTGACCTCCTCATACCTTTCCTTCTTTTAGACTACATTGTCTTCAAGGCAGGGACTACCTCTCACTCTGCTCTAACCGGGGCATTCGGCTATTACTGTCCTGCAAGCATATGCACACGTCTGGTCATCTGACATAAAACAGATTGCTGTAATAATGCAAAGCGAAACCTACCTTTTGGAAGTCCATAACGGCAAATTTTCAAACCCTTTTTAGCTTTAAGGATGAGGTTAGCAGCACACACCATATTATCACTGCATATATACAGAACAAGAAAGACAACAAAGCCCTTATAAAATCATAGAATGGTTTG
>VZTV01062466.1:0-12222 GCA_013400875.1 Anhinga rufa
CCAGGTCTGGGGACTTACAATGTGGATTTAGCTGTCTTTGCCATCCAGTGCCCTGTGAGCAGTTTATTATCTAGAAAGTTTTACAGCCCTGTATTTCACTGATGGTTATGCATCAAGTGTTGCCTTGGTTCCCAGGCTGTGCTCAGACATCTTTCAAAATTATGGTAAATATTGATTTAGTGCTCTACTTAAACATGCATCTCTGGCACGGACTCTTCAGCAAGTGTGCCTGTGTCAAACAGAAGAATTAAATTCACAGCCAGAGTTCACTATAATAGCTGTCTTATTCATCTTGTGCTTGCCTTCTTGGAAAGCATCAGGCTGTCATGTGTGCCTCTGAAGTACATAAATGAAATAAATGTATTAAAATGTTAAGATCTTTGACAGTGAAATATCCCCATCTCCTTAATGCTGAAAAAGTCACCTTTGAAAAGTGACTAAAAATGGTGTGTTAGGCTGTTTGTCTTGCTCCTAAGGGAGAGACTCTCATCATCCCTTCGTCTGTTCTCAGGCTGTACTTTCCTTACTTTCTGGCGCAGTACTTTCAGCTTGAGAAGCTGGTACTGTGATGACCATTTCATCTCACCCATCATCAGAAGTAAAACAGACATCCCTAGGAGAAACAGTGTTCTTGAGTTCACCAGTGAAACCATGGTGGTCCAGAGGAGATGTGATGGGGCAGTTGGATGTTCTTTGGTGTGTGGTGCCTGATGTGGAGCCTCTTCACCAGTGATGGGCCAAGTTAACATCTGTGAGTAGGTAAACTTTGCTGCTGAGATTGACAGACAAGTCTGCAGTGATTGGTGTGTCTGGTGGCCTTCATGGAGAAGTAGCTTCCACATGACCATCTGAGAAGTGCTCTAATGTTACTAAATTGGGATCTTTGCTAACTCAGGCTAATATTAAAATGAGTTTCTAATTCCTCAGTATTAGCTCCCTTGACCATAGTTTTTACAACAATAAAAATTGCTTACATATGTAAAATAATACAGCAAAATAGAAGAGGGTTGAGATGGTTGTCTAGAATGGTTTGAGGCACAGGAAGGATTAAACAGACTCAATTTAAAAAAGAAAAAAACTTAACTTCTGCTTTAAGAAACTATGTCAAGCTGTGCAAGCCCCATCTAAGGTTTGTTTTTTTTCCAGTGCACATATGAAACAAAAAATATTATTATTCTCTTTGATGTTGCATAAATCCCAGGCACTAGCAATATATAATAGCTAGCATCTCTAAGAATTCATATTACTAGAGGAATTCACTTTTCTTCATAAGAAACATACTGTTGGTTGTACTAGATGGGACCATTGGTTCAGTTTCTGGCTATGAGGCTTTTGCTCCTGACCAGAGTTGCCTCTGGTCTTAACTGATCAGGTTCAGCCACATCCTGCAGGAATGGCACAACCCTCAGCAGACCCATGAGGGTGTTTGCCTGACAGTGTCTGCTGCTCTGCTTGCACAGGACCTTTTCTTGATCCTTTCCTTTTATGATGCCACCTGCGACCTGCATTCACCAGTGGCTTAGTAGTCAATACAGCATCTCTCCTAGAGCCACATCTTTTGTAATCTGCCTACACACAGTGAAAAATGAGTGAAGCCTTACTTCTTTTTATTTCTACATGTAAAATGTGAAAATAAGAGTTTTTGAGGTCCTTCATTCTGCAGAAAACTCACCCACGGTGAAGGGAGGCACTGAAAAATCCAAAATGCAGGGAAGCATTTGTGGTTATAAGCGGGACAGGCAGCAGAGGCCAAACATGACGCTTTTTTGTGGAAAAGTGGATTGTAACCTTAACTTGCATATCAACAGAGGCTGGAAGAGGTGGTAGATACCACTGTGTGAATAAAACAGAAACCTGGAGTACCTTGCTGTTACTGTGTAGGTACCGCTCTGCCACAACATTTCTTCTGGGATGGAGAGTTTTGACTCCATTATATGCATTTTCAAAATGGAGAGCATATAGGTAGATATTGGGCTATGTCTGCTTCTAGGTGATTAACTTGCTTATTAGACATTTCTTCTCAGCTAGACTTCACACTGAAAGGGCAAAAAAGAAAACTGGGCTGATTCTGAGCCCTGCAGCAGCCTTTTCCTTCTCTGAAAAGGGAAAAATAGACTTACCTCAACCCAATATTTGTGCTGCTTACATTTCTTTGTCTCTTTTTTCCTTTGTGGCTCCCTTACGTTTTTTTAATGCCCATACCAGCTATTGTCAGAGGAAAGTGTGTGTTTTGTGGGAGACATGAGGCAAGGCAGCTGCTGTAGGCTTTGGGGAAGAAAGAGGACGTAACACTCAGTGGTGCCAGTTTAAGGTGCTGATGGATTAAATGGCAGATTCAGACAGCCAGGTTGGTGTCACTGACAAGATCAATGATGTCAGAGGTTAATTAATGCCACATGGCTCATTTAGAGCTGGAGAGGCACCAGCTGGGCAGACCATGAGATGGATTTGCTGAAAGAGCATCTCAGCTGACACTGGATGTGTTTGGTTTGTTCTTGCAGAAATGAGCTCTTCAGATGGACTTTCCTACACCCGCTTCATTGACTGTGCTCTGGGGAGATTTCTTGAGTTCTAAATAGTGTGTGCATGTTTATATGTGTGCTTTACATACTCTTGTATCCCATCATTGCCTCCCTAGAGGTCTTAGAGAAACTAACGGTCTTCTGAGAGAGGATATCATTGATGACTCCTAAAGAGACAACAGAAATTTGGGTCCTACTGAGCACACTGGCTCCAATCCAGAAGGGTGTTTAATAATGTGCTGAACTTTTACCATGGGAATAGTCACAGTAGGTCAAAGTGCATGCATAAATGCTTGGCTGGTCTGAGTCAGGTTGCTCAGCTTTTTGCGAGATCTCTCAGCTTTTTTTGCTGAGAAGGACCTGGGAGTGCTGGTGGACAACAAGTGACCCTGAGCCAGCGCTGTGCCCTTGTGGCCAAAGGCCAATGGTATCCTGGGGTGCATTAAAAGGAGTGTGGCCAGCAAGTAAGAGGATGGGACTGGACTCTTTTCAGTGGTGCCTGATGACAGGACAAGGGGCAATGGGCACAAGCTGGAACACGGGAAGTTCCACTTACATATGAGGAAAAACTCCTTTGCTGTGCGGGTGCCAGAGCAGTGGCCCAGGCTGCCCAGAGAGGCTGTGGAGTCTCCTTCCCTGGAGACATTCACACCCCACCTGGACGCGGTCCTGTGTCCCCTGCTCTGGGTGTGCTGCTCACGCAGGGGGCGGGGGGTAGACAAGATGATCTCTCGAGGTCCCTTCCAACCCCTACATTCCGTGATTCTGTGAGATGGAGGCTCTAATGAGCAAGACTGCTCACAGTAACAGTGATGTTTCCAAGTATTCAGCCATGATGGTGCTTTTCATCTAAGCACTTTATACAAGCTGTGGTTTTGCCTCATTTCAGTAATGGAGAAGGTCTTTTGTTCAAGGTTACCCATCAGGCCAATAGCAGATTTGCCAGTAAAAGTCAACTCTCTTGAACTATGGGCCTGTTTTGGGAGTAAGTTCAGCTGAGCTTCCTTGAGGAGTCACTATCACATATGGATGGTGCCTACTGCAGTGCAGCTCTCATTCCTTTGGGTCTACTATCATAACAAATCACTGTGTAAGGAATTATTAGTTGCCTCTTGGCCTCCATATCTCATAAGGGTAAGTGTATTGGGTGATGGAAAGAGTGAACAGGACCCCTTCTTCCTTCAGCCACTGTGAGTGATGATGTCCCCACATCTTTTCCTGTGGGGATAAGCTTGTGGGGGTGTGGGGAAGAGGCATTGCTCATCAGTCTCCTTCAGGTTTCCAACAGGAATAAGCACCACCACTGGGTGCTAATTTTGCTGTTCATCCTATAGCAAGAGAGTTGTTTGAGCTGGATTTGATCTTCTTGCACCTCCACCTGTTGGCCATGAGCTGTTAGTTCTGTGAGAGGAACAGGGCACATACGTGAAACACAGTTTTAAAAGCAAAAATTGGCCTATTCAGTTGATCTGGCCAGGACCATGTAAGGTATTGCTGGGAAGGTTGTAGCCACTGTGCATGGCCCGTAACAGCAGTGTGATTTTGTGCTAGAGGCAACAGGTTCTTCAATAAAAAGTTCTCCAAAAACACTTGTGTTCCTTCATATAATCCAAAACCCCACATTTCAAGCAGATGCTTCATTTTTAGACAGTAGCCAAGTAGAAAACCGAACTGCTTGAAGCAGGTATGCTGATATGTTAAGAGCAGGGAGGTGAATTCTTCATCTCTCTGTTATATATGCAGGCAACCTCCATAAAATAGTTGTGTAATTACTGATTAATCAAATATTGGGATTAATGGGATAAACCAGTATATTAATGAAAAATATTCAAAATGTATATTGTTCCTTATCAGTTTGTTGATTTTGTAATAAATATTGATTTGACTGAAGAGCCACTGAATTATAGGTATGATTGATGCTGTTTCATCTTATAAATTCTGGTGCTGTAGGTTGCTACATATCTTTATAGGTTATCAAGTGAAAGACAAACATGTCTGAACATCTGCCATTGACTGTTTTAGGAACACTTTGAGAATATATAGGCTAAGTTTGCCCTCTGCTGGATTGCAAAATTACATCACTGACTTTATGACCACCTAGAGAAGTTATGTTCTTATTATTCCCAAGGAGGTTTTCCATTACATGATATAACACATACACACTTCATCCTCAAAACTACATAATTTTTTGTGTCATCTTTCCAGTCAGTCACCTTTGCGATGTGAACTGTTCCCTGAATTATTTTGTTAAGAGTTGTTCCTTTTAAAAAGGACTCTATACAGTGCTACTTTTGAACAGGTATTCTTTTTTTTCCTTTGGATTAAAAGTTTCTGCAGTGGGAATAATTCTGAACATCAGGAATAAACTAACAACTGATTGACAGTAGCCATCTGCACAAACAGATCTGCTCTTTTCCCTCTGACAGCTTGTTTCTAGCAAGGGCTGGGGTCTCCAGCAAGCTGCATTCACAGCCAGGGAATAGCCCCTGAGGGGCTGCAGCTCCTGCTCTTTCTCTGCCAGTCAGGCTGCCTGCCACGTATTTACTGAACACTTCTAGAGTGGATGCAGTCACTTGTAGTCAAGGCATGAAATTATGCTGCATCCTGTTTTTAAGCATGTAGCGATATTTTGGGGCTCATTTGAGTTTTTTGCTTTTAATAATAGTAACAAACATATACATCTGTGACAGACTGTATTTTGACATCAGCTCTACAAGGGTGATCCCAGAATTATTAGGTCATACACATGAAAGCTAATTCTTCCTGTATTGAATCATAAGGTATATGAGGCCAGATGCTCATCTAATGTAAATCAGTGTAAGTTCTCTGACCTGATCAAAGCTGTTTTGACTTGCGCTGGCTGAAGATTTGTCTCATTTTTAATGTCATTTCTCATTTGTTGTTTTCCTCTGTTGAATGGGCTTGTAATGAAAGTTTATTGGCCTCATCATGCCACTTCAAATTTCCGTCCTTGCTTATCATTTTTTGGTCTGCCAGGTTCTGTTTTACTACCAGAAATACTATGTCAAAGATATATTAGTTCCAAAAAGAAAATCAATGGCTGACTGAAGAACGCTCAGTAGATCTTTGATCTGACCCTGTGTACAGATTTTAGTGGTACTGAAAAGCACCGTCCAGCACAGTGGGGCAATATTGTCATTATCTGTGGCAGTGCCAATAACATGTTATGAGCAGCTGACAGCAATTTGTAGGGCTCCTTTTACAGCTTTCCTGTAATCTTCCTTGGAGCCCCCAGCAGGAGTGTGAACCAAAAAGCCACGCGGAGATCCGTTGTGCTGACAAAGCTCAGGTATTTTTGCTACAAAGTTCTGTATCCACACCCTGGTGTGCTAGAAGGTTATGGTGAAATGCCCTGAAACAAAAAAGCTCTTTCCAATAGCACTGTAGTTTTCCAGAGCCAGCAGGTTGCTTTTCTTGTCACGATAGTTTTATATATGGATAACCTGAAAGAGGCATGGAGATTGAATATTATCTGAGCTGCCCACCAGTCCAGACTAAATTTGGAGACGAGAAGGAAACCAGCATATCTTAGAGCATCCAGTAATGGAAGGAGAGATATTTCTGGCTGGCTGATTTATTTGTCTATTTATTTCACCATCAATTT
The DNA here is from genome assembly GCA_013400875.1 of Anhinga rufa. NCBI lineage: Eukaryota > Metazoa > Chordata > Aves > Suliformes > Anhingidae > Anhinga > Anhinga rufa. The sequence continues at coordinate 6,148 of VZTV01062466.1, forward strand.
TGGAGTTAAAGTAAGTCACTGGGAAAATGGGGTAGACAACAAATGATCAGTGGTGAGAGGCGTATGATAAATAAATGTGCTCATGGCTCTACAGTTCATCTCAGGGGCAGCACCTCCAAAGCAGGCAGAGGAGAGTCAGCTGCTTGTGTTTGGGAATAAATCTTTTTTAAAAAGGGCAAAAAAGAAGAAAAGCATTTGGATATTTGAATGCTGGGTAGGTGGAAAAGGAGGACCACTGTACCAGTGTAGAGCCCACTGATTGCTCTGACCAGGGAGGTTTCTCTCAAAGTCTAGGGGGGTCAACCTCATCAGCCTTTAATTTCTGAATCTCCCTAGGAGAAGACAAAGCTGGGCATTTGTCTGTGTAATTCATGTCTTGTAGGTCCCAGCCACTCTCTCAGTCTCTGTGGGAACTTAGTGCTGTGGTTTTTTAGGCTGGACAAATTTTGGTTGCACTGGGCAACATGTCTGAAGGCAGAAACCAACCAAAACTCCTCAAATCAGGAGGTGTAACGGCACAGAGAATACCTCTGCTGAGTAAGGAGTTTCTGCAATTTAGGGGTCTTTTTTAATCATTCCCAATTAACCCCTCTGTGCTGAAGTAGAACTGCATGGACGTCCCATCCTGGATGTCCTGAATCCCATGTTTCCTGAAATATGAGATTTTAGGACTCTTTGGGTGGCACAGAACTCGTCCACAGGAAAGATAATACAGCTCTGCTTTGTAAGCTTTAAGAGCAAGGCTGGTTATGGAAGGCAGCACAGAGGGTATTCACCTGCTATATGGACCCTGCTCAGTGCCTGGGGGAGCTGGATGGGATCTGCTGGGTGCAAGCAGACCTGCAAATTCTGCCATCCAGTGTAAATTTTTTCTTCTTCATTAGTGAACATTCAAGAACAGAGTATGTAGGTAAGACCTGAATGATTGCATTATTGCTGGGCAAGCACTTTTCTTGGCAGTAATGACTTTACTTTTAGCCTCTAAGTGATATTATTAGGACAAATCCTGAATACCACTACCTGTTTTATAAGAATAAACCTGGAATAGACCTAGTAGTGTCCTAATTTTTCCATGGACTGGTGCACAAAGAAGCTAAGATCTGGGTCCTCAGAGGTTTTTGGCACTAATTGTCACGGTTGTGAGTGCACTAACAGGCCTTGATTGCCCTGAACAGCCTCATCTTCAACCTCTGCCCACACTCTCTGCTCATGGCCCAGGAGCTCAGTTTAAGCCTGGGCTCAGGTGTCCAGGGCTTGCCTGAACTATGTGTAGGTGTCCCTGAGCCCAGCCCTGCCTCCTGCTGTCCTGGCACTGACTGTCCTCCCTGGACGCACCCCAAACCTGCAGTGTTGGTAGCTTGTCTACAGGCTAGTCTCCTGCTGGAGCTCTCTTAATAGACCTGGACCTGTCCCACCATTACACCTTGTGGATGGACCTGTTACCACCCCAGCCCTGCTCAGATGCTGTGGGACAGTGCCGGGTCAGTGAGGGCTTGCGCCGTGTCACCCTTGGCTCCTGGCTCATTCTCCCTCATGGAGCAGCCCTGCTTTTGCTGCTCCCTGGCAGTCAGCCCCGTTGAAGTCAGTGGGCCATTTATAGACATTTCAAGAACTGGCCTGTGTCTTGCCTGAGGCCTTGGAGCAATATCAGCAGACATGAGAAGTCTTCATTGAATAATCTTTCTTTTATGCTGCATCGATCCTCAGTAATTAATACGATTTACAAACTTATGTCCATTACTTAATTGCTCCTGTATTCATAAAAATGTCACAGCATTTTAGTTCCTTTTCCATTTAGAAGCTAGAACTATGCAATTTGTGGGGCAACATGCAGATTTCTGCTTTATTATAATGAAAACCTGGTAGATAAAGACATGAAGGTCGCTGTAGTTAGCTCAGGCCTGAAAATTGACCACTGTAAACTACAGCCTATTTTAATAAAACCCTATTTTTGATAGAGAAAATGGAGACAAGCAATGGAAAAGAATTTGGGAAAATGAAAGAAAATCTGGAGGGCAGGTTGATTATTTTAAAAGACAGGCCATTTAAAAGGGTTTGGGAGTAAATGGGGAGAGAGAGAAGAGATGGGGCCCTGGATCGTGAGCACATTGCACAGAAATGGTCTGGGGGTTGTGCAGCGCCTCTCATACAGGACTTAGAACCACTCCATTTTTCTGTAATGCACATGAAAGGGGAAGAAACACCTGTGTCCATTTTACTTGTGTAGGAGCCTGGCTCCGATTTCGGTTCTCTAGGTATCACAGAGCTAGTGTCTTAACTCAACTGGTAGCCTTCCATTTTTATTTTTAAAAACAATAGCTATGGCATTAGAATGAATTTGTGGGAGTTATAAAGGAAAGAAAATAATTTCTCTTATGATCCATCATCTCAGCTCACATCTAATTTATTCACTTCATAGATGCATAAATTCACACAGAAGTCAGACTCAGCTGAAAACAGAGTAGATGGAGTATTTATTGCATAGGCAAGAGCAGCCTGAGGAACGTCAGGAAAAAGAGAACACCAAAATACATATTCTGAACTTCCATCTCATAAGCACCTTTGATTTCAAATTCTCTTACAGAGAGGGAAATAGTATCAGAACAACCACTTTAACAAGCTTTATGTTACAGCTGACTGGGGAACAGTTTCCTCTCTTGTACAAAAAGTGCCTACTTTTTTTTTAATTAAAAAAAATGGCAGTGATTTTAAGAGGAAGTACGGCATAACAACTGTAATGGCCAATCTCATGCAGCATTTGGAGTTATATCAAATTGCTCCACTCTGATTTTGGCCCAGACCTGTAGGACCTGTTTTCAGTTCAGTCTTCGCATTCTGTAAAAACACTGAACACTTGAATTTCAAGGAGGTAGCAAGTATTTGTGTGGAAGTGAATGGGAGACAGAAGCGAGTGAGTGGCTGCCTAAGGTTAGGACCTCTGTCTACTTCTAACTGCAGTAGCAGATGTACGAAGATAAATTTTGTCCCTCAGTAACATCTTGAGAAAATAATGTAGTTTTCTCCCTAAAAACTGCTTCTAAGCTCTCCTTCTCCTCAGTTCTTCAGGATATCTGCATGTGTTTTACAGCTCTTGGACCTAGAGGACTTTGGGGCCCAGCTCTTCGGGGTGGGAAGGGCTGAGGAGAGGATGCCTTGTCCCAGAGCTGTAGGGTGGTTGCTGGATGTTGGTTTGCAGGCAACCCAAGCACACAGACAAGCTTTGGAGCACCCTGGCTACTCAAAACCAGCACACTTGTGTGTAGGAGCCCAGGTGTGTATGAGCCCAGGCCAACTTTGCAGGTCATAAACCCTAAAGCCAATGGAGCAGAAGAGATACCAGAGTGAGGAGAGGCCTGAGCAGTAATTCTCAGTATTTCAGCTTTAGACTCAAATGTCTAAATTCCACTTATGTCCTGCTTTAGACCTCCAAGTCTTCCACTGGCCCTCATTCCTTCTGCTGCCTGTGTTTCCCTTGAATGTTTCCCTTGAATGTGGTAATGTTTTCCTGACTCTGCCCATTCTGCTATGTGCTTTATCTCCATGTCCTTTTACAGCGTGGTTTTGTTAAAATGTGCAGTTTACATTCTGAATTTGCCATTAATTCATGCTTGGAGTCAGTGATTCCACTTCTATAATGCATTTTGTTTGACTTTATAAATTATAATTGAGATGGGTTCACTTTATAAACATCTTGCAGGTAGCTATCACAGGAGTCAATAGCCTTTCTTATACAAAACATTCAACTTTCATTACAAAAGTCTTTTAAAATATATTTTTAGCTTGGTTTGTGAGAAATGGTAGCCTGATTTTTTTTCAGCAGTCTGTGCAATTGCACTTGATGCAACAGTTACTGGGGGCTTACAGGACTCAGCTTCTCTGGAAATTAGAGGCTTAATAAATACCAAACCAGATATTTTCAAACTAAACAATTTTGAGATGCAATCTGCAGGTTTTCATAAAAAAAAGTTTTCACGGCCAGAATTTCCTTTCCACAAAAGTATTCACATTTTCTTTTTGCTCGTGTATTTGGCTGTAGTTGGAGCGGGGGAAGGGAGAAGTTTCTGCTCTCTTGTAACTATGCTTTGGCTTTTCATGCCCTTGCTGTTTCTGGTTAAGATTCCTTGTGCAAGTCACATTGTCTGTATCCAGGATGTGTATAATACACCTGGTAAAGAATGATTGAAATCAAATGTTATTTAACCAAGGATCCAGGCCTATAGAAAGAGTTAATGGCATATGAACTCTCATGATGCAAAACAGTTGCATTTCAAAACCAAGTTACTCATGCAGAATAATCTTTTCTTAAAAAATTTCAGCATAACAATTATTTATTGTCTGTAAGATAAGGTTTTAATCAGCTCTACTTCAACATGTTTTCTCTTGCTGTATTCCAAACACTGAACTTCATTGTTTCACTTGCACTGGTATTTAATAAATTGGTTTTATTTTTCAGCCATGACAAGGCAAGATGAATTTTGTGGAAAAAGGCTGTCTAATGGACATGTGGTGTATAATTTGGATGATGAATTATCGGAGAGCCAGAGTAGCCTGTGCTGTGGTCATTTTATTGTTCAGTGCAGTAATGGAGTTAAGTTATATTTACATTTTCTAATTATATTTTGTTATGCAAAAAAAAATTACGTAAATAACCTCTTGCCAAACCGACCACTGAACTCTATTCCTCTCTCAGAAAAAAAAAAAAAGAGAACTATGGCTGAAATAGAAAACAAAATAGATAATGAAAGCCCACTGAAATCACAAAGAGGCTCTGCACTGCATTCCAGACAAGCATCCTGCTTTTCATCACAGTCGTGGCCTTCTTTTGTCCACAGAGTCCACAGCTCAAAGTCTCCTCCTGCCAACAGCCTTGGCCAGGATCCCTTGCTCACTGCTGCTTTGGGAAACACATCTTTAAAACCCCTTGATTTGGGGATCAGCCAGGGAATGGGCTTGCTAGAGGTGGTAGCACCCAAAAAGCTGTTTGAAATTATGCTCCCCTGTGCCACATGCAAAGGAGCTATAATGGCAACACAGTGATCAAATGACAGCATATGCTATATTTTCCCCACAGACTCTACACACAAGCCTTTTGCTCCAAAGGGATGGCTCAAGCTTTGGTGCTGCTCCGTGCAGGGTGGTCACTTGGGAGCTGGGTGAGCTGCCTGGGCCGTTAATCCTCTGGGGTAATTACAGAGAAGGAGGGACAAAGTTTTGAGCAAGGGGTATTTTTTCTCATATCTTTCTGTGGAATACCTCAGCAAGGTACTATCTGCATCACTGTACTGGAGCAAAACAGTATTGTTGTTTTTTATTTATTTAAACATGCTCTATCTGCCTAAGTTAACTGAGAGCCTACAGAGGTCCCACTCACCTCCCCATAATAAGCATCAATAGCTGAATTTCCTACAACCCTTTACAGTCAGTGGATTTGGTTTATCCGTTTATATCTACGTGTCTTCGTAAGAGAAGGATGACATAATCCTTATTCTTTTTGATGGGACTTCTAGAGCTTGTTCTTTGCTGCTTTCCAGGCGTTTGTTGCAATGAACACCATTTTCCTTACTTAGCCATTTCCCCACATTTGAATGACTATGTCTAAATTAGACACAATAATATGCATTAGAAAGCAAATTAAGAAGATGTTATAAATTATGATTCCAAGTAAAATAGAGCTTATGACCATATCTTTTAATGAAAATCAAATCCAAGGCAGTTTAAACTTTGGTTCTCCCACCCCAAAGCTGGCAACCTATCCTCATATCTAGAAAAATTAATAATAACTTTCCCAAAACTCCTTTTTCTTCCACTAGAAAAAGTGTTGGCCCCATATTAGGCAGCACTGAGACTTTAACTGAAGGTAAAATGATGATATATGTTATCATTTGCATTCTAAATACCTTGATTTAGAGCTGAAACCTGACAAAAGCAATTACATCCTTGACTATTCTTCCTAAATGTTTTAGGCATTCAGAGACAAACTCTTGGTCTGGACCATCTTACTAACACCAGAAAAAGCAGCTCTGTGGAAAGGGACCTGGGGGTCCTGGTGGACAGAAAGCTCAACATGAGCGAACA
>VZTV01062468.1:0-19211 GCA_013400875.1 Anhinga rufa
TAATATAATAATATAACAAAGTATAATTTCTTTCTAAGGAAAAGTAAAGAATATTAAACATTCAACTATCTGTACAAATATAAATATTTTTATCCTTCTGGGCATATTTAGTATTAGAATAGCACAAATGCAAAACAACTCTGTATTTGCAGAGTCCAACATATTTCTATATTCAGTAAAAGCCTTGTCCTAGTATAGAAATGAATTTATATCTTACTGTTACAATTTCTGTTATAAAAAGGGATAACTTGCGGTGTGGAGTGAAAATTAATTTGCACCTCAACAGATGTAAGTGAAGACAAAATTACCCATCTGCCAGGTAAGAAATTGCTTAAAAACAGAACGTTAAAACAGGATGAAAAGTGTTATCTTTTCTTAAAATTGAATTTACACCTTGATTTTGGGAGGGAGGGTAGGCAATGAGGTCACTGGCCTATATTTTAAGGGCCTTTACACAAATCTTCATCATCCTACCAGGATTCAAGCCATTCGTGCAATAATCAGAGTTTATAATCAAAATTTATTTATGTGAGCATCTATGCATGATGTGGATACAGGTGTTATTTCCTTTTATTTATAGAATGCTCCTTTGCTACAAATTGTTCACAACATTGATGATTCTTTTTAAATATGTATAGGTACTGGTCATTCAAAGGATTCTTGTAAAAATTGAAAATTTCAGGTCTTTTCAAAATTTTCTTGCCTGAAAGATTATTCATGGCAATGAAATAACTATAACAAAGGCTTCAGTCAACTCGCTAAATGTTCATCTCTCAAGCCATGTCTACAAGCCCATAAATCCTATATCTCAAAGGCAAAAAGTAAGCATAACCTCCTTTATTACAGAAGTATTCAGGTAAATTTTAGTGACTTATGAGTTATTTCTATTAGCTTGAAAATGATGATGGAACCAGCTAACTTTGATGCATCTCTTTTTCTCTCAAGGCAGAGAGAAAAATTACTACCAAGGCTATCTCTATCTTTTTAGTTACTCTCCTATCTAAATCAGTAGTCAGCCCCAAAGGTCTCTTGCTGTGATTCTCTCATCGCCCCAATCTCAACATTTTTCCAGCGTACTGCTGATTTGGTCTTAGTAAGTGTGGTTCTTTCTCTCCATGCCCTGGTTTTGGCTGGGATAGAGTTAATTTTCTTCTAGTAGCTGGTATAGTGCTGTGTTTTGGATTTAGGATGAGAATAATGTTGATAACACACTGATGCTTTAGTTGTTGCCAAGTAGTGCTTACACTAGTCAAGGACTTCTTCACCTTCCCATGCTCTGCCAGGTGCACAAGCAGCTGGGAAGGGGACACAGCCAGGACAGCTGATTCAAACTGACCAAAGGGATATCCCATACCATATGACGACATACTCAGTATATAAAGCTGGGGGAAGAAGAAGGAAGGGGGAGACATTTGGATTTATGGCGGTTTTCTTCCCAAATAACCATTACGCATGACGGAGCCCTGCTTTCCTGGAGATGGCTGAACGCCTGCCAGCTGATGGGAAGGAGTGAATTAATTCCTTGTTTTGCTTTGCTTGTGTGCACAGCTTTTGCTTTACCTATTAAACTGCCTTTATCGCAACCCATGAGCTTTCCCACTTTTACTCTTCCAATTCTCTCCCCAGTCCCACCAGGGGTGAGTGAGCAGAGCACGGTGTGGTGCTTAGTTGCCAGCCAGGGTTAGACCATGACACTCCACAACACAGGAACTGTCAACCACAATTGTCTCCAAGGAGTCCACATTTCTGAGTAGTCTCACATCTCCTTGGCAGTGCAGTACTGCCTAAGTTTAGACTTGTGGACAGTTACCATTTTAATAAAAAAGGGGGTTTTGCCTCTTTTAGTTATCTTTTAAACCATAGCAGCTACCCATGTTTGTTCTTACAACAGTAGTATTTTCATGTCCAAACTAGCTATCCTCTAAAGTAATGCAATTGTCAGTTTTGTGAAGTGAACATATTCATCCTTTCAAAATTGCATACTCAAGTTGCTCCAGTTGGCATCCTAACATTTCCTGCGTCCAGCCTGAGGAATCAGAAATCCCAAGCTGGCCAAATTCCCAGTTCCATGCAGGAAATCTGGGATACCCGAAACAGCCTTCAGTCTGAGTTGCCCTAGAGCTATGGACGTGGGCATCCTAGGCTCCCCAACATTTTGACATGAAAGCTAGCAGAGCATCAGTCAGCTTCATGTCACAACCTTGCCTGTATTCTGATGTAAAGAGTATCAAAACAGAGAGGTATCCTTTTTGTAAGAATATTTCTGACCTGAGAAAGGCCTGGGAGACTTGTAATAGGACAGCATGTTGGCAGATCTTTCCAGTGACAGATCATCACAAAGACAAGCCAGGCACAGAGCCTGAAGGTAAATCAGAATGTCTGCAACAGACAGAAACTCTCCCCCCACTTCTAGACACCTCATGTGTGATATCTGCATTAGAAACAATGGATGCCAAACACTTCACTAGTCCCAGTGGTGAATGTCAGAATGAATGGGCAATACAAATAAGTCAAAGTACCAAAGGTTGAGCTGAGTATATTATTTGATGGGCATGCTACTGCCTTCTTTTTAAATTTCTTTTAATAGTGTTTAAATTGTTTTTTCTATAAAAGAGTCTAAAAAGAAGGGAACCAAAGGTTTCTTTGCCCAGATGGCTAGACTTTGAACCAGCCAGATGGAAGAGAGCAAATTCTGCCTGGATTTCTGGCAGATTTCTGGGGTCTGTAGGCTGGGAAAGCTGTGCCAGACAGGCTGTGCTCCCCCATCATGTTTCTCCAGGGCAAGCAGGCACCATGGCTTTTCTAGGTTCAATGCAAACTTCAAGGATTTCAGAAATCCCTGTACTAACCAGAATTCAGCTGTCGCCTCCAGAGCCTGAATCCCTACAGGAAGACAAGGACTTGGGATGGGGTCGCAAGGCTCTTGATTCTTAGGTAACTCTGCCTTATGGAAAACTTGAGTGCTTTGAACATCCCAGTGGCCTTCCTAGTGAAGTTGTCCCACAGTTATTGGCCCTGATAGGACCATTCAGCACCTGCAAGGACCTTGTAAATATGTTTTGCTTCTGAAATAGTTATTTGCATCTTGAATCTCTGTCTCAATGTATTCTACTTGGCCATGCCACTCACTGGTATATTTCAGCTTTGCCTTTGACTCAGTGATCATAAATCCTCATTATTAGATGGAAACATATTTGTCTAGTGTAGAATCAGAAAGGAAGAGAGGTTGTATAACTGTTGTTACACTCCTACATTATCAGTAAAATGGCATCCCTTCTCCATGAAAAGAGCTATTATTCCTATGAGGCCCAGAACTATCAACTTTAAAAAAAAAAAAAAAGTATAAGAACCTATGTATACCCAATGAATATATTTATAGAAACATACATATAAAGGGAGGCCATATATGTAGCGGGGGAGGCAGAGGGACGGACAATACATGCCACAAAAGAATTATCGTATATGTTATAAAATTACACAAGATCTTTTAATTGAGCTACAGTGGCAGAGTTTACATTAAGGAATTCACAAATTAAACCAAACAACACTACTAGAAAAAATGTTTTGAAAAGAGATGGAGGCAGAGAAACATAATATATTTGGGGGTTTCTTCTGAATTTTCTGATGTTATTTTTAGAAAATAATTAAGGATAATTAAGGCATAATCCACTGTTGAATAGGAATAGGCTACACCAGTTACAGGAAGATAAGGTTTGACATGTGTTTTCTCTGCAAATGCAGTCCAGTTCCTGCAGCATTTTGAAATGTGTGCCTGACAGGTGCTCAGAGGCAAGACTTATGAGGCTCAGAGTGAAGAGCCTTTCCATCCAGAGCACTGGAGAACTAAAAAGCATGAGAAGATGCTTCAAACACTTTGCTTCGTACTGTCAGAGCCCCATGTGGGTCATGGGGGATTCCCAGTGGTCGTCAGGGTAGGACCCAGCAGCCAGGGCCTGTCCCACCACCCCAGCCAGGAGCAGGGCAGATGAGGGGCACCAGGGCAGCCCCAGCCCTGGGCAGCAGGTGCCTCCCTGGGGGCAGGGACAGGCGAAGGCCAGGAAGGGAAGTGGGCCCGTGGGCAGGCCCGGCTCCATGGGGCCCATGGCCAGGCAGGGCAGGGCATTGGGGAGCTGGAGACTGACCCTGCTGGAGTGTCACTGGGGCAGGGACTGGTGGCCCCAGGGGGCTGAAATGGGGTCCTGGGCCATAGGTAGGGAAGGGAAAGCCCCAGGGGTGGGCAGGGAGAAGCAGGGCTGGCGGTGCCTCAGGGCCATGGCAGTCACCGTGGCAGTAAGGTGTTTAAAGAATTTACCATTATGGTACAGAGTTGGAGAACAGATGATGAAAGGAGGTTCAAGGTTTTGTTCACCACTTTTGCTTTCCCTAGTTTTATGTATTTGTGATAAACAATAGATGTTAATCTTCTTACCATTGACATGATGTTTAAAAACAAATAAAGTGATTAATTCACTAAGAAATGAGATTTTGTAAAGTTGATTAAAATAATATCCCAAAATATAGACTTTTCCCCAACTTCTAGTGGCAAAAGATTTTCCGTCTGGAAATACATGTTGTTAAAACTTGGGTTTTTCCTATTGGATATCATTATTTCTGACAAAATAAAATCCCAGATAAGACTGTCATGTTTGTTTATTTGCTCTCATTTTCAAATAAAATGTTATTATAAATATTGCATAAATTTATATATGATTTATTAATAATAATGGCAACAACAATATGTTGTTATTTTTCCTCGTAAAAACTGAAAAATTCTGAAACCGGATAATTTCAAGGGACTTTGTTTCTCATAAGTGTAGTGGCAGTAATTCTGTCAACATACACAGGATGTCATATATATCAACATATGTATTTATAATAGATATGTACCTATGTACAATAGAAAAATATTTTACTTAATAGACTGAAATATGTCTTGAGGAAATATTAAAAAATGTGTGTGAATGAGTATTTTAATTATAGCACTATAACTTTTGATAAGACCTCTATTTACACCCATGTTTACATTCCAGATATATTTTCAACTAGCAAATTTCAACTTCCTACAGAAATACATAATTCCCAATTTCTGCATTGTGCTGTGATCCAGTATTCTCTGCTCTAGCAGTGAGTAGCCAGCACAGCTCTAAAAATTGCTGAGGATAACTCATACAATGTCATGAATGCAGCAGAAATGATGTAAAGTTGTTCCCTAAGTGACTGGAAAGGGCCAAAGTTCTTCCCTTGGAAACAGGATATTCAGGTATAAAGCACAGCTAGTATATTTGACATAGGAGATGGCTATACAGTCCAGTTTCAGGCCTGTGCATTCAGCTTTCAGTGATGAGTTACAATGTTGCAAAAACTAATTCGTTCCTATATATGACCATTGAAACGGCTTACAAGGCAGCAGCCTCCAGAACTATCTAGGCTCCATATGTAGAAGTATGACCTTCTCATGTAATGGAGCTGCTACACTTTTAATCTGCTGATTCTGCCGCTTGTACTGCTTAAATAAATCTGTCTGCTCCTGCTCTGTCCCCCACCCCTCCCATTTTTTACTAAGGCAATATAATAGTACATACATTACATAATAATACATGATAATACTAATAAAATATATAATCTAGACAGTAGCAAAGCACTGTGGAACATAGATTGTAGATGCCTGAAGATTAACATAATGTATAAGTAATTATAAACATGGTGTACAGTCAGATCTTAAAGAATTTTATATTCATTTCCCTTATGAAACAATAAGACTACATTCTGTAGCTATAGTAGAATCATAGAATGGTTTGGGTTGGAAGGGACCTTTAGAGGTCATCTAGTCAAATTCCTCTGCAGTGAGCAGGGGCATCTGCAACCAGATCAGGTTGTTCAGAGTCCTGTCCAGCCTGACCTTGAATGTTTCTAGGGATGGGGCATCTACTAACTCTCTGGGCAACCTGATCCAGTGTTTCACCACCCTCAGTACCCTAGTAGTTCAGCAAACAATTGTATAGGCCCACAAAACCCCAGATGAGCCTAAGAAAATTATAAAGGTAGCTTCAGCAAATGTAATTGTTCTCCTGCAGATTCAGGCACGGACAGTGAGGGCTCCAGAGATAATTTGCCTGTGCACCCCCTACTGTCAGAGGAGAAAGGATGGAGAAGAGAAAGTGAGAGACATGGAAGGTCTGCAGCAGAGACCAAACCCTGAACCACCCTCAGGAACAAGGCCATTTCCTCACACTGAGGGTATATCTGTTATGGGCTATCAAATAGTTTTTGCGAAATGTCCTCATCTGTCACCAGGACAATACAAATAGCAGCAATAACTGCTATCCAAAAGCCTGCTAACCAGCCTGGTGGAAAAAAAAAATATCTTTCCATGGGTTGCTGAACTGAGGCATAATGTTTATTGACAGGCCAAATCTCTCCTTAAATAGTTCAAGCAAGTTTTAAGAAAAAAGAAATGGTGATTTAAGAGCAATTGTTCTGAGACAATTAAGAGGGTAACTATAAAATCATAGAGAAGATGAAAAAATAGATCAAAACTCTGAATTCTCAATGCAGTTTTGCAATAACCTCAGTTTTAGATAGACATCTGTTGTTTAAACGTGGTGAGGATCAGACCTTTAACCTCAGAGTTTCTACAGAGCTTTATGGGGTTAATGCCCATCCCAAAGTGGCCAGTTAGTACTGTGGGGATGAAATAGATGTTTCAGATACCAAAAGCTGGGGCAATAGGAAAAAGAAGTACTGATAAGGACAAAATAAGAATCAGAAAGGAAGAAAAAGGCAAAAATCTGGTGATGTAAACAAAGAGGAACTGCAGTGAAGCATCTGATGAAATATAAGCAGCTCTTAACAGGGGAAAGGCAGAGAAAAGCAAAGAGTCAGGAGAAAAAAAAACTGGATACTTGCATGCTTTTTGTGTCTGTATTTTCAAAAAGTTATTTGGAAAGAGAAATAAGTATTTGGATGATTATGTGCTATATACTAACTCACTTATAACTGAAAAAAATATTTCCGGTGAAACAATACCATATGATCCACATTTTATATGCAAATTATGAAACCATTTTATTTCAGTAAGGCTGAAACGTATTGTTTTAGACTTGTTTCAGCTGAGATGACAAAATTAAAAAAATATATATTAATTTTCTTTTTGAAATATGGAGTAAACCTATTTCTGTCCATTAAATATTTTATTTTACACAATCAGTATTTCGTAATGGAAAAGATGTTTCATCTGAATGTTTCTGAGCAGATGTCATGCTGCATGAGAGAGGGGATGTAGACATATTCTTGATTTTAAGTAGCTTGCATTCAAAGGGTACAATTATCATTGTGTCTATAGACAGTCATAGTGCTATCCTGGATAGCCACTTGGGTTATGGGTATGAAAAAATTACGTAAATTTAGACTGATATTAGCATATTACTTTAAAGGTCATTTTCCACTGTGGTCTTCAAGTCACAGTCTATGGATCCTCAGCTACCACTGAACACCGTTTGAGGCTTCTTCAACAAATAGCTAAGAAGAATATATCTGTAGTTAATACCCTTAGATTTATTTTATAAGAATCTCACCAGCATCAAAAATATTTTAGGGATTCACAAACTGAAAACAGTTGAAAACCCACTATCTGCGCTATGTCACAGTGACAGGCATCAAGATGTCTTTCATTGGGAAGCATGGGATAGCAGCACACACTCAGACCACTGTTGCACTATATATGATAATATCCCACAGAAGAGATTTTTTCCCAAACAGTTTTACATTATAACTTAAAAGGTTCACACCACCATGGTCCTCTATACATAAAGTTTAGCAAATTAGATCATGCACTTAAACACCATGATCAATAAAAAAAATTAAAACCAAAGAGAAGCAAAGAAGTGTATTTCAAATTCCCCAAATATAAGACCAAAAATGGGACATTTTTGATATACTGAAATACCAAAATACACTATTGGTAGCTAAACTAACTTCACTCTTCCTGTCTGGAATTTCTTGCCTTTATATAGCACAGAATAATCTGAGTTATAATAGAAATAGAGGAAAATACAAGATATAAATAACAGATACAATAAAACTCAAGATTGACGCCAGCAAGGAAAATATTATATTCCTGTATACACCTCCATTAGGACAACCAAAGTGCCAGAAATTATCACTATTTGTGGAATTACATCCTGACTCAGATGAAATTTTTTTTAAATGGGGCTACACAAGTATTGAATTAAAAAGGGCTACTCACATGAATCAGCAGAGTATGATTTGTCTCACAGCACAGCTGGCAGAAAATTCACCCCTCAGGAAACAACCGCTGCCAACTTCAGCTTCTTATTGAAAACTGTGCTAATTATCTACATAAAATTGTCTTTTTGTCTTCCTTTTATCTTCTTGTCCCGCCTGCAGGAACTGGTGATTTTTAATTTAGTGTGCTTGGGGGAAGGCTTTCTAAAACACTTTCAGCATCCCTTGACTGCATAGCATTAACAGGCTTTACAGTTAATCTATATTTCATTTTCTAAAGGTGTTAGACCAGTTTTTATATGAAAAGCGTATTGTGCACTACTACTGACTCTGCAGAAGAGGCAGCAGCAATTGAGCTTCTTGGCCTGCATCTATCCTAAAATTGTATGTCCACCATGACATGGCAGCTCTGGGAAGCTACTGTCCTAAATTCATGCCGAGCAGATTGAAGAGCCTTTCTAAGTCTAGACTAAACCTAAACAGTCATCAGACTTTTAATAAGCCAAACCATTGAATCTTGTCTCCTCTGTATTAAATCAGGTCTTGGCAACTGTCCTGGATCAACAGCAAAAGTCGCATATGGATTTCTGATTCTGCTTTCTGAAATTTAGTAGCCTGAGCTAGAATTCAGTTGACTTTTACTGAATCTGGTAATATTTTTTCTTTCTATCAGTATTCTACCCATGTTTTCCTTGTGCTGTGCCCACACCACCTGTTAATCCATCTGGTCTGTTTCTGTGTCTGTTGCCTATATCCCATGCTTTACTTGCCTAGCATTCAGCAGCTCTTTATCTGTGAATGGAGCCTGCTGCCTTCATCCTGCCAAGCCTGCAAATCCCTACCCTAATTTGTTCTCCTTCTTATCATGATCCTCCTCTATTTAAGATGGGTCAGTAAGGCTGACTTAGCTAATACTCTGATACTCAAATGGCTCACCCATACCATTGCCTTTGTGAGGCTGACACCAAAACTCCCCCCAGAGATTCCCCACATTCTTCTGCTGGACCCTACAAGACACCTATATGTTCCTTTACTGCCTATCATCTCCTTCATTTTAAGAACATAATAACACTCTGCACTCCTCCTTTCCTCATGCCTAAAACTGCAGTTACTCCCCCAATCTCTTCATGCTAGATTCTTTGTATGCACCATATCCTTCCTATGTCCCCTGTCCTAGGCCGCTGTATTTCCTTTCACTTATCCTTATTTATTCGTCCAATAGATTTCCATTCCCCCCTCTAAGCAGTCAGCTAGAGCAGGATTCTCAGGGCCATGTCCAATCAGGTGGACAGGAATGGAGATGCCACAGCCTCTCTGGGCAATCTGTCACAGTGTTCAATCAACCTTACAGTAAAAACATTTTTTCTCATATATCAATTTAATGTCTGGTATAGCAATCTGTGTCCACTGCCTCTTGTCCTGTCACTGGTTACCTCCTAGAAAAGTCTGGCTGCATTGCCTTTATGTGTGTGTGTGCCATGTCCCACCCCACCTCATGTAGTTATATGTGTTAAGAAAAACATTCTCTTCTCCAGTCTGAACAGTCCCAGCCTCTTTTCATATGTCAGACTCTCCAATTAAATCATCTTCATGGCCCTCCACTGCACCTGCTCAAGTACGTCCTTGTCTCTCTTCACAGAATCGTATAATCACAGAATCATTTAGGTTGGAAAGCACCTCTTGAGATCACCTAGACTGACTCCTAGCCTGACCCCGCTCCCCAAGTGGGATCACCTAAACCACTCTTGTACTGGAGAGCCTAGAACTGTACCCAGCACTCCAGATGTGGCCTCACCAGAGCTGAGCAAAGTGTAAGGATCACCTCCCTCAACCTGCTGGCAATGCTCTTCCTAGTGCAGCCCAAGATGTTGGCTGTCATCACTGTAAGCACACATTTCTGGCTCAAGTTCAACTTGTCCACCAGGACTCCCAGGTCTTTTTCTGCAAAGTTTCTTTCTAGCCTGTGAGCCCTCAGCATCTACCAGTGCATGGAGTTACTCCTCCCCACACCAAAGATTCTCATTTCACCTTCATGTCTCTTTACCCCACCTTGTCTTCTAGTATTATAAGAAAACATTAAAACATATTTTAAGAATCTAATCTGTGAGTGGACATAAGTAGATACAGATATGCTGGAAACTATCATCCCCTTGCTAGACCTGGAGGTTATATGGCACTATGGTAGCTGAGCTAAGAAAGTCTGCAATTCCCTCCTGGTTTTCCAGGAGTTCTTTCAGGTTGTGGACATTTATGTCAATATTTGTCTGTAATGTTGCAATTGCTCAGAAGTTGTAGTTGAAACTAATAATTTGCAAATATGACAGAATTGCCAAGATGGATCACAGGGTAGTTTCAGGTCTTGTGCCACAGACTGTCCTTAACTTGTGAGGTGCCTTTCTGACACAGTAATACCACTAATAATTTCACTATGACATGGTTACTGCAGAGCCATTTGGGACCTGGTGATAATAATATTATTTTCTTGGCAAATGGTCAGAAAAACAATTCAGAACAATTTATTAGAAATCCTGTGAGGAAACGAGACAGAGGTCACTGAACTACAAAGTCACCATCATGCTTCTAAATATATTTGCACATTTCCATTGTCTATACTCATTTTCTGAAAGGTAGTCTGTAATTTCTTAACTTGGCTTTGTTCCTGTTACCAATACTAACCATAATACCAGCTATCAGACACTTATACTGAAAAAAAAAAAACAAAAAAAAAAAAAAAAAAAAAAAAAAAAAAAAAAAAAAAAACAAAAAAAAAAGAACCATATGTTCCTCATTTTCTAGCTGTTATCTCAATATTTGCAGCTTTTGCAGGACTGAACTTCAAGCATGGGAACATAATCTTCCTTCATTCCAATGGATTTCATGTGTATCTTGACAGTAGCTTGCTTTTAGATCTAGCTTCTCCTTGTGCACTATTCTTCTGTGTGATCAAGCACCAAAAATAAAGAGAAAACTGTAAAATTTATGAATACCAGGAGTGAAATTAGTCAAGATAAAACATATATGTGTGTATGTTTGTGTGTGTGTGTGTGTGTACATGTTTCAAAAATGTTGGAACAAATAATGAGTTTGATTTGGACTGAGTAAAATTTTTTTAATATCTTAAGAGATTATGCCACTTACTCTGTATTTGCATTGCTAGCTTTCCATTTTCTGCTTTTGTTATTCATGAGCAAATGTACTGTAAGTGTTCAGGTTCAGCAGCAGTAGGTGCTATACAGAGGATAACTAAAATGGCAACCCCATACACTCCAAAAAGATAATGATGGTTATGTAATACACTAGCAAAAAAAACTACCAGCGGGCTTTAAGGGTATACCAGCATATGTAAAAGTGCATGTAAATACTTAATGTAACCTCTCACATTTTTTAACCTATTTCATTTGAATCCTCACTCAACACTATAAAGTATGACACAGGTTTCCAGAGACCCTAGCTGGAGTTGATCTACATATACAGTTCCTTATGTCAAACTATGGAGAGTCACTCTTTTCCTTAGAAATAGTCAGATTATTCTGCATGAGTAGATCTTCAACAATCATCATTTGGATACACTAGGAGTCCAGTCTGTCTGTTCTCTGTGTGTATCACAACATAACTTATATTCCTTGCCTGATGTTTTGTATCTCAGCTGGCACATAGCAGCTGCAAGGGTCATAAGTTGAGCTGCAGAAACATGATTCCAGATAATTATTCCTCCAGTACTTCTTTCTTCTCCTGCAGCTTTTCCAAAAGAAAAAGCCACAAAAGGGAATCACTATGGTGTGGAAACTGTGGTTAATACCCATAGGTATCAGAAGTTTAAGTTTCTATACAGACTGAATTGCATTAAAAGCACTGGTAATGCAAGAACTTCCTTTTTGTGCTAAAATATAAGAAAAAGGGGATCTCAGAACAAAACACAGGCACAAACTCACTGTCCAAAACTAAATTCCAAGTGTAATTAGAAAGGCTGTGGAATTGGTCAGTCACTCTTCTGAGAGCTGGCTTTGAGTGAAACAACCAAGAAAGGTCAGAAACCAGAGAGGAGGAGTACAAAAGGCCATATGCATACATGGGAGCAGTGACCTTGAAAATAATGAGATGCAACCCCAAAAACAGGTTAAAGAGAAAGCCTTTAGGTCAGGGTCTGAAATGCCATCAGGGCTGCAGGCAAGAAAATTGTCACCAGCTGTGGTATTCTCTTGTGTTTAGGGAAGAAGGACTTTGTATATTCCTTGTAAATATGCAGAGTAACATTAGAACTCCTGACTCTGTTGTCTAGGTGGGTCTCCCCGGCAACTAGTCAGCTGCTTGTGTCAAAGAAACTCTACAGTCACAATTAAATTTAAGAGAAAAAGCAGAGAAGACTAATTTCAGTGTAACTTAAAACAGGCAGTAAAGCCAAGTGCAAAGCAAAGTATTATTATTTATCTGCTAGGAAAAGAACAGTGTTTGATCTTCAGGACTGAAGTCATTACAAATATAAAATGTTGACATACAAATATACATACACAAATGATTTGATAAAAGCAGATGTGAGTTTATGAAATCTTGTGTTTATTATTATGACAGACAACTTTGTTGTATTTGTTTAAGTTCTTTAGAAAGTGACTGGGTGAGGTGAAACTTGTATAGACAGAAGACCTTTGGTCTTCTCACAAAAGCTCATTACAGAAGACACCACATTTACCTCTCAGAGGTCCAAGTGACTCAGGTTCCACCAACAATTTCTTGAAAGTAACAAAATTATTTCCTGATTACATATAACAGAAATATATACCCTTTTTCCAAAACTTTGGGGTGATAATGAGGTTGCTGTTGATGGATTCATGTAGTAACCTGTAGGTGCTTCACTAATTAAATTAAAACTGTAATATCACAATGTTATATTTTAGAAGAAAAGCCATATATATTAATAATATTCATCCTCTTAAACTGAGTCGGCATAAAACTTTCAGTAAGTTTATAATTCAGTGTGTTTCCAAATTTTCTTTACTTCACAATATTTAGATTTCGCTACTTTGCTTCTCCAAACCAGAATAGGGTCACTGTTTTGCTTGGACAGTTCCATTGTAAGAAAAGATCAAAGTTTATTTCCCTCCATATATCCTAAATATGCTCATGTTAAAGTGATTCCTTACTAAGCTATTTATTTTACAACTCCAGCAAAAGGACACTTGTCCTGTAATTAAAACATTATACATGGTACAGTCAACTTTGCTTCCTGGCAGTTTTATCTGGCGGTTTTATTGAGTCTCTCAGGTAACCTAGATCTTCACCAACAGGTGATAATTTTCTTCCAAATTCACAAAAAATACAATAACAAATAAACTTTTTTCTAGACTGTGATGTATTTTCAGCCTATTAATGAGGATGCACTTCATGATTTGAAGGCAACTGGATGTTCAGTCAACTTTAGAATGTATGCAGTGTGTTTATTTACCTTGATAATAAGGATACATAAGAAAGATAGGATTATAAGGTTTCAGGCAGGAAATACTGAAACCTAGCAGAAGCAGGAACTTTCCTTCCAGTAAGAAAGCACTTAATGATAAGATAGGATAGAGTCTTTGGTGTGGTGTTGCCATACGTAAGCATAACATGTGTTTGTCAACTTCTACCTCTTTTCATGCAAGCTCAATTAGGCTTTTAACTGTTGAGTGTTCGATATCAGGTTTTCTGTAACCATCTAGTGAGAAATTTCCAGAGTAATTATAACCAAATAAATCTAAGTTGTAAACTGTCTGGCCATTTTCTATAAATCGAAGTAGCAGAGAGTTTGGGTGTGGTAAGATATGGACTGGAAAGATGGACCATAGAGTGTGTGGAAAGCAGGCTAAGCTACCAAGCTCAGAAGTTAGTGGTTAGAGGCTCAAAGTCTAATTCAGCAGCAAATCACAAGCAAAGTTTCTTGGACATTGATACAGGGCCCAATGCTGTTCAATACTCAATAAACATTCTTTGGTAATGGGATCGAACTCACCCTCACCAAGTTTGCAGATGACACCAGACTGGGAGGAGAAGTCATGTGGAGGGTTGACCTTGGCTGGCTGCCAGATACCCACCAACCCGCTCTATAGTTCCACCTCCACCAGCAGGACAGGTGGGGAAAATATGACAAAAAAATCATCATTCAGGATAAGAGCTGGGAGATTACTTACCAATTGCTGTCACAGGCAAAACAGATTCAACTTCAGGAGAGTAATTTAATGTATTGCCAATTAATTGTAACAGAGTAGGATAGTGAAATCTAAAAACAAAACTAAAAATATTTTCCCCCCACTCCTCCCTTCTTCCCAGGATCAAATTCATTCCTAACTCTTCTATGTTCTCCCTCTCTGAGTAGCACAGGGGGATACAGAAAGAAGGGTGTGGTCAGTTCATAGTTCTTCATCTCTGCCACTCCTTCCTCCTCATACTTCCTCTGCTCCATTGTAGGGTCCTTCCCATGGGATATATCCCATGTATCATGAACTTCTCCAACATGTGTCCTTCCCATAGGCTGCAGTTCTTCCAGAACTGCTATAGCATGAGTCCTTTCCATGGAATACAGACCTTCAGGAAAAGATTGCTCCAGTGTGGGTCGCTCAGGAGCCACAGCTCCTGCCAGGAGCCTGGTCCAGCATGGGGTGTCCATGGGCTACAGCTTCCTTCAGGGCATGTCTGCCTGCTGCAGCGTGGTGTCCTCCACAGGATACAGTGTGGATATCTGCTCCGGTGTGGTCCTCCATGGGCTGCAGGGAGATAACCTGTGTCACCATGGTCTTCTCCAGGGGCTGCAGGGAAATCTTTGCTCCAGTACCTGGTGCACCTCCTCACCCTCCTTCTTCACTTACCTTGGTGTCTTCATAGTTGTTGCTCTCACATTTTTTCACTCCCCTCTCACAGCTGCTGCACAGCATTTTAACCCTTTCTTAAATATGTTCTCACAGACGTGCTACAAATGTCATTGACTGGCTCAGCTTTGGCTAGCGGTGGGTCTGTCTTGGATCCAGCTGGAACTGCCTCTGTCTGACATGGGGGCAGCTTCTGCTGTCTTCTCACAAAAGCCACCCTTGCAAAACCCTCCTGGCTACCAGAACCTTGCCATGTAAGCCCAATACAGGTCAATATGTCAGAAGGAAAAACCACCATACAGGAGGACCTTGACAGGCTAAAAGACTGGGCAGCAAGAATTGCATGAGGGTTAACAATGATAAATGTGAAGTCCTGCACCTGGACTGAATAACCCCAAGTAGCAGTACAGGCTGGGGTCTGATTGGGTGGGGGCAGCTCTGCTGAAAAGACCCTGGAGGTTCCTGGTGCACAGCAAGCAAGTTTTGGTGGCATGCTGAAGTCCTATACTTGGAGTTTCAAAGTGTATATGCCTGTACATGGTGTACATCAAAAACATTGCTGGCTGTTAGTCATTCCATCAAGTGGAAAATGTCAATATCTCTTGGGTTATATTATTGTCCTTTTGTCAATATCATGAACACAACTGTGCCATTACATGTGGAAACTCAGAAGTAATGCCTTCTGAGTACTCTTCTGAAAGAGCAAACCAAAAAATAAATAAATAAAAAGAAGAGTGGGACAGCAAGCATAGGGGAGGGAAAAAAGAAGTACCTGCAGAAAATAGTAATAGATCGATAATGTCCGCTCCCCATATTACATAATCCAAATGCAAAGGGTGTGAAACGAAGACAGACAATATGCCACTTTGGAGACTTAGTTGAATATATGAGAAATTCTGTGGATCTGGATTAAGTATCTTAGCATATTACTTAACGTCTTTAGAAGCAAAATGAGGATCGACATTCCTGCCTGAACCAAGCCAATTAGTCAGCTAACCTTGTAAATCACAATTTCTTTTGTGACCTGGAACAGACAGTCCTTAAATTAACAGAATTAGGGATAGCTCCACAAGGTATAATAGCTTTGATTTGCAAGGAACAAAAGGTGAATGTCAAAAGATTTGGCAAATCCAAATCCAAAACACATTCAAATTACGCAAATTTCCTTTATTGATTTCACTATCCCTGCACAAAACAACAACAAAACAAATCAAAAAACTGATAGTAAGTTATGTGCCCTTGTGGGGGTTGACCTTGTCCAGCTGCCAGACCACTACTCAGGTGCTCTTTCACTCCTCCTCCTCCATAGGACGGGGGAGAAAATAAGATGGAAAAGCTCGTGGGCTGAGATAATGTCAGTTTATTAGGAAAAGCAAAAGCTGCATGTGGATGCAAAGCGCAAAGAGGAATTAATTCACTGCTTCCCATCAGCAGGTAGATGCCCAGCCACTTCCTGGAAAGCAGGTCCTCAGCACTCATAGCAGTTGCTTGGGAAGACAAATGCCTTAACTATGAACATCCCCTGCCTCCTCATCCTTTCTCTTAGCTTTTATTGCTGAGCATGACATTGTATGGGATATGTCTTTGGTCAGCTGGGGTCAGCTGTCCTGGCTCTGTCCCCTCCCAGTCTCTTGCCCACCCCCAGCCTACTGGCCTTTGGAGGAAGGAGTGGTTTGGAGAGAAAGCCTTGATGCTGTGCAAGCATTGCTTGGCAATAGACTAAACACTGGTGTGTTATCAACACTCTTAGCCACAAATGCAGAGCACAGCACCATACGGGCTGTTACAAGGAAAGCTAACTCCATCCCAGCCAGACCCAGCAGAGCCTTGAACTATCTTTCCTTCCTGGAAGGTAGCAGGTATATCAGCACAGGTATGACAGACAAAGTATTATTTAAACTGTGTTTAGAGTCAATGTTAGTGCTGAAACTGTACCTTGATTTTAAATTTGATGAATCAAAATGCTGACATATATCCCCTGATTCACCGGTACAGTTGAGTTGGTATGTATATTTACTATAATTTGGAAATCATGTGGGGACAAGAGAGTTTGATGATACGGGACACTTTTTAATCATAGCTGGGGCTTTGTTGTATCCTCATTAAATATGTGTGTGATCTTACCCACAAAGAGATGAAAGTATGCACTACCTTTGCATCAAAGGAAAGAATTAAAAATAGCCAAGAGCAAGACATCACTTCAGCAGATGAAGTACTGAGCAGACCTAAATACATCCACTATTTGCAAATACAAATGGAAAAAGTAAAACTTGTTGAAAATACAAGTTCATCAGAATAAATACTTTCCTTCAGAGAATGCCAACCAAATTTGACTTGGAGAAAAAAAAAAGGAAAGGATTCTTGTCCATTGGGGAGTAAATTCATTTTCAACTGTCTCTGAAAAGTTTCTTTCAAAATTCTCTATGACAAGAAATGTAAAAAAAACAATCAAAAACTTCAATTTATAAAATTTGAAATTAAATTGACACTGGATGGCCTGATTTCAAAACTTATTTCAGCTATATTTCCTAAAGTTTCTAGACTCCTTGTTTCTCCATAAGTGACCTGACAGGGTATTGAATATATAGAAATCTTGGGAGCCACAAATAACTACTGGAAACTGGTTTGTGAAAGGTAGCTTTGAAAGAGCTCTAGCTGAATATAGACTGCTTGAGCCAAGCTTCTTCAGACAAGGACAAAAGCTGGGTTGCAATGGTTTAAACTCAGGTTTTCATACATTTTCTATATTCGTTCCTGTGGACTTGGGAAATGAGCCATAGATTGACATCAAATTTCATAATCCTGAGAACTGCAAGCAATGATCTTGAACCCTCCTGTCCTGGATGATCCAAAAACTCCCAGACATTTATAATGCCATAGTTTGTGATTATAAGGCTGCCCTTTGAGACCTATTGAACAAAGTCACAAACCCTCAACTCCTTCAATGTCCTTCACCTGACCACTTTTGCAGAGCAGGGTTGCCTTGGAGGTATATACCCTATGATTTCATATTCTTCAACAAATCACTAATGAAACTAGCAGGAAAAGAGGCCTGTATCTCATAGAAAGTTCAGTTTCTCCAGTAACTATCACATTAGTATGAAGCAGTTCGATTTAGAAAAGCCATTTTCTCAGGATAACCCAATCAGATTTTAAAGACATTAGAATTAAGGCCATTTTTCCATGATATATTTGTTTTCCTGCTAGTGTTTCCTCAGACAGATACAATGGCAATCTAAAGGTTATAGGAACATAGAAATTGTTATACAAGACTGGTTTAAGGAAGAAAGCATGATATTTATAACCTCTTCCAGAATTACTATTGCCTGCCTGACTGATAATCATAGAACTGCCAAAACTGTTTCTGAATCTTAAACTCCAAGCTTTAGGACTTACTGATGTGGGGGCAGGAAGGAAGGGTGAGAAGAGTCCAACAACAATAAGAAAGGGGTTTGTACTTTCATGTCTTAGTAGTTTCATATTTCCTTGTTCCTTTCCTACAGAATGGGGAGAGCAGAAGATCTAATTTTCTTGCAGCTCTCATTCGGGGGTGGGCTGCCTGGAGACCCTACTCCAGCTGAGGCCATACTATTGATTTATGTAAAGGCACTAGGATATTCTTTGTATTAAACCTTAAACATTCTTATATCTTAGTCACCGATTTTTAAAAGGATTTAATTGAGCTCTCTTTGTGGTACCTGACTCCTTTTCCTCAGTTGCCACAGTTGGTTAAGAACTCCTGTGAGATATATTTCAAGTAGTTCACAACTCCAGGTCAATTTAACTTATATGCACCAATGCACTTCACTTGCCACTGTGTAAACCTTTCACTGAACTTAACATAAGTCAGAGTTCCACTCAATTCCCCCTGACCTCACTTATCTAAAGATCATTGCTTTATCTGGAGCTTTTCTAGTGTGCATCCAAGTTCTTTTCCACATTTTTAATATAAGCATTAAAAAAAGTCAGGAGCCCCTTTGCTTTTAGATTTGGTCCCAGTAACACAGCCTGTATAATCTTATGCTCTGTATTCTGCTACTTGGTCAGGTTTTGATCAAGAAGTGCATTGTCTTTCTGAGGACCATTTAGCTTCTTTATCTAGTATATTTATTCTTATTATAACACACTAATATT